>JAZHYW010009643.1:0-11120 GCA_037355805.1 Ixodes ricinus
AACGGTACGTCGGCGTAACAGCTCTTTCTCTACTATGCTCGTCATCTGGAATATTCGACCAAGAATGTTCACGAAAGAGCTAGGGCTGGCTAGTCAAGGTCATTCTGGCCTACTTATCGTTTACGCGCGGGCCGGGGTACAAATCTTCTAGATGAGCGGTGAAGCGTATCTTCTCGATCATGCGCTTTCGCTTTCGCACAATTTCGCGGAAACCGCCGCCCGGCCAACACCAGCGCCAACCCTTGGAGCCCCACCACGGGGATGCTGAACTCCCTGCGACACCGGAAATTCGGGCGCTTCTTCTGCAAGACGTGCAGGTAGGAAGCCCTCGCCTGGCGCTCGAGACAGGCCTACTAGAAGTTGTAGAAGTCAGCAGCCCAGGGCGGGCCCACGAAGACCACCGTCGCGAAGACCGCTGCAAGCCTAACTCTCTTCACCCTCTTCAACCGCAACATCAACCACTCACCCTCGTCCACAAGGTCCATTTAAACCATCGTCGCCATTTCTTTTTGACATTCATCTGTACAATACCATCCCATGGTCGTTAAACACGGCGCGGCAGGCCTTCACGGTGTGGGCGACTTACCTTTATGCGGCGCCGCAGCTCTCCAGCTGAGATAAATCACTATCACTATTCAGTGCGGTCAGGCAGCGTTTAGCGAGGCTAGAGTGAACTCTAGCGGGGCTGGCTTATGGCGGGTTGGTGTGATTAGTGCCACTAAATAAGCTACGCTTATTAAGCGCAGCTCATTTAGTGGCTCTAGGTGTGACTATCTCTTCTTGTTTTGCGTTGTGTGTAAAGCGATACAATATTGTGTGGTTGCTAGCTGTGTCAACGACGCAAGGTACTTACAACGATGTTAAATACAGCGAAGAAAAAGACGGAGTGGTGGTAGTTTGTGCCGGCGTGCAACGTGAATTAACACACGCATACATATGTTTATTGCATAATACACGAGCACATAAATTACCCAGGCCCGCAAAAAAGCACGTGTCTGCAATAGGGTGACCACCCGTCCCGCGACTCGCGGGACTGTCCCGCATTGAGGGCTTTTGTCCCGCGTCCCGCAAGAAATTCCCAAATCTTCAAAATGTCCCGCATTTCATACTGTCGTAAAATTCACTCAGCAACTCATGGTGCTGCCGATCACGGGGCACGGGGAAGCGCAGAGGTCGCTGGTAATCGTGTGAATCTCAATGGTACGCAATTTTCGATTCAAGCATGGCGGGAAGCGACCGTCGTTCTTGCAGGAGCTGCCGACGTGTATGCTCCGTTGTGCCTCTCCCCTTGGTGCCAAAATAGTGTAAGAAAAATTGCTTCAAATATAGGATACTGTTAATATTTTCAAATCGCTGTGTTACTGCGAAAGGGTTGCTGTGGATTTTTGTTTTTAGTAAAGACAGTCACACAAGGCAAAAAGCCTGCAACTCACAACGGTCGAAAAAGAACATAATGTTAAAAATTTGTGCAGGACAATGTTGACAAAAGCAAGCGTTGCCAGGAAACAATAACCCGAAAAAGATTTACTGTTTCTTATTTCCATTTGATGCATTGAGTTCTGCTACAGTTGCTTTTTATGCTTTCAACTTCGACACATTTAGTAACATATTTTGCATAAAAAATATCACTGTGAGCGAAAATTATTTTAGCCTAATTACTGCAATACAATTTGCAGGTGTATAAAGAGCACAGGATATTGGATATGTTAACAAAGCCTCGGTTCGTGGTGTGTGTGTTTTTAAATTTCCTCTACCCCCCCCCCCCCCCCCCATTTCCGCCGTGTCCCGCATTTCGCAAGCAGGAAGGTGGTCACCTAGTCTGCAATGAGAAACACTCCTTGTTTCGGACGCCGAGCGATATGTTTTTGTTCGCGAAATGGTATCGTCTGATTAAAAGAAAAAAAACTGATGCAGAGGAAAAAGCTGTTAATGCTGCCAAGAGCAACGTTAGCCAGGAGGACGACAGCGCGCGCCTCAATGCTATGTTATAGATGCCATCCTGGAAAGAGCTGTGCATCGCTTTGGCTGGACTAGTGTCGCCATCTCACGGAGCGTGCACAAAGTAGTACCTGCCCGGCGGGAAATTTGAATTTAAAAAGGAACCTCCCGTTTGGTAACCAACTACACGGGCTCAAACCAGACTTGTACCGATCTCAAATACCCTACTCAAGATACTGTATTTCAAATACTTTTTGAAGTATCTTGGTATCTTGCAAATACGTTCGATCAAGAGTATTTGATACTGTATTTCAATAACATTTCTGAGTGTCTTGTACTAATTATCTCAAATACAAATCATATCAAATCAGTTTATTTCACCTTGTACAAAGAAGATGAAGGAGCTGTGGAAAAGAGCTACAGCATGGCAGCTGACGAGTCCACAGACCCTTATATTGGTAGCTAAACAGCCTCGTGCTAAAGTATTCACAGAAGACAAAAACAAAAAAGGCGGGAAGAAAAGTAATCTTAACAATACATTGCAACAACACACTCACCAAAAAAAAATCATTGTGATAATCAGATGTTTAGGGCGCACACATTTAAACAAAAAAAGGTCGTAAAAAATCATACTCTCTCGGTTTCATACATTCTACGAAGTTCACTGTACTTACAGGTAAATAAATGAAAATGCACAAGATGATATCTATTTAATAAAGACGGTAGTATAAAACTTAAGCAATCTTTTCCATAGTTCGAACGAGGTGTACGCACTACCCAATTTTCTCAGTGTCTTGTTGAGTAACTAGTTATGGTCTTTATTTGAAGATGAGCCGCATCACGTAAGTTAGTAATATTGTTTCGTGTTTCTAATTTATACCTCGAACTTAATCGATATCTATACAAGTTGAACGCTCTAATCACATGGGAGCGGTAGAACAAGTTAAGTACTTGGCGCTCCATAAGGCTCATTGTAAATATGCCGAAGTCATTTTTTCGTAATATATGAACAAGTTGTAGGGTTGAAAATGGTGTTGTTCCCCATACCAATTGACAATAGCTTAGATGAGAGTAAAAGAGCGAATTATAAAGGAGTAACTTAATTTTTGTGGAAAGAAGGTATTTAATACGACCTATAATGCCTGTGATCTCAGCTATTTTAGTTACAATATGGTGTATGTGGCTATCCCACGACCTAGTGGAAGAAAATACGACACCAAGACACTTAAAATGTTCAACAATTTCTATAGAACGTCAATTTAGGATGATATCTTTATGTACTGGAACTGGCTTGTTTTTTTGTCTGAATATGACTGCTTTAGTTTTTACTTCAATTTATCTGCATGGAATTAGAAACTGACCACTTTTCTATTGCTTTTATCGTAAAATTGCATTTGTCTACAAGTCTGTGGATGTCATTACCAGAAAAGAAAATACTTGTGTCATTCGCGTATATAATAAATATGGCAATAGGGTTGATGTTCACAATGTCATTAAGATAAATGTTAAAAAAGTAGCGGCCCCAGTATACTACCCTGAGGCACGCCACAAAGGACGGGTTGAACTTTGGAGCACATATTATTTATTTGAACGACCTGCTTTCGATGAGATAAGTACGACTTCAAAAGCAACAACACCTGTCCACAAATACCGTAGCATGCAAGCTTTTTTAACAATGTATTATGATTTACCAAATCGAAAGCTTTCGAATAATCCACAGATATACCAACAACAATAGCTTTGCTTTCAAACTGTGTAAGTATGTATTCTTTTTGTTCAAGTAGTGCTATTTCAGTCGATTTGTTTTTACGGAAGCCAAATTGGTATGGGGTTAGCAAGTTACATTTATCGATAAAGTTTGAAAGTCTTGAATGTAAATTTTTTTTCAAATTCTTTTGAAAAAACAGGCAGAATAGAAACTGGCCTATAATTAGCCAGATTATTTCTCTCTCCTTTTTATAAAGAACAGTTACTCTTGCAACTTGCATCCTTTCTGGAAAAGCAGCAGCCACTATACATTGATTAAATATCTTAGCAAGAATCGGTGCAATGATATGAACTACGTGCTTCACGGGCTTTATTTGTAAGCCGTCAATATCGCAGCTATTACTGTTTTTTTATATTTTTGATTACTGTTAATTACTGTCCTCGGTAACAGGATGCAAAAACATAGATCTGTCATTTTGTACATTTACATAATCGCAACATGTGCCTGGCGAGGCACCGCCAATAGCCATACTTGTAAAGAAATCATTAAATGCGTCAGCTTTTTCTCTTCCGGATAATTCTTTTCCACTGACTTGCAGTTTTGAAAGAGGGGCATGTGAGGGACCGCGATGCAGGACTGTATTTAATCTAGACCACAGCACATCACGCCTACAGTTCTTATCGTTTATAAATGAGGAGTGATATTCCGTTCGCGCACATCGTAGTTTCTTTGTTATTTGGTTTCGATACTGCTTGAAAATGGTCAAATCTTCGGGTGTGCGAGTATTTAAAAATTTCCTATACAAGTTATCTCTTATTTTCATTTCCTTCCGTAATTCTGGCGTGATCCACGGCTTACGAATTTTTCCAGTTAGCCTACGCACTTTTACAGGGAAGTGAGTACAATATAAATGTTTAAAACTGCTCAAAAAGGTATTATGAATCTCGTTTGGCTCTTTTAAATTGCTTCCAATTTGTATGCAAGATTGCATCCCGGAACGCATTAAGTGCTGTCTCTGTAATTGATTGGTAAAGGACTTTGGATGATTTGTTTACTGACATTTTTGACATTCCGCCATTTTCCGAGTTTTTCGGTAGGAAGTGGCGTGGGCGTGGCACGAGCAAACTTGAACATACTTTCGAGCAGCCAAATCCTGTTGCTAGCTCCGATAAGCTCCGATGACTTAGATTGGGCTCGTGAAAACCTCGCTTTTGTGCCGATTGTGACTCATATTTCACATCAAAGTTCGTACAATGAAGGTTTTCCCCTCGCCTTCCCAAAGGCGCCTTTGTTGTTTTTTTTGTTTTTTTTTCGTAGAATTTTATTTAAAAACTTTTCAAACAAAAGGGTGGTTTTACGGAAGTAAAGATTGCCACACTGAGGCGCAACGCAGAACGGCCGGGAAACGACCCACGACAACAATGCAGACTTCAGTTTCAAGAAAATAACACATAAAAGAAAATAAGAAGTGGACACAAAAAGAAGACACTTTTTTTTTGCTTGTTGTATATTTGACCCCGCTACGGCAAAAGGTCGAGGTTTCTTTTGTTTCTTTTCTTTTTGTCGTCAGTCCGGCACTAATTGCTCTCGCGAACACTGTCTGTAAGCGAACATTGATAAGCAGAGAACAGGACAGGAAACTAACTTCGAGCAGGATGACATCTCAAAATGCCAGCAAAGCGTCTCCCAACGTTGAGTGCCTTTCTGAACGCAACCTAATAGAAGAAGGTGCGACCAGTGCCCTGGCTATTATGTGGCCTCTCTTTGTTATCCATTCACTCATTTTTGTATCCCAACTAAAAAAACCTCTGACACGCCAAAAAAAAATTTTTTTTCATGCTAGGCGTTAAATTGGCATTTCAGGACATTACAAAAAAAATTATTTCACTATAGAGTTGCGTAGTTTTTTTTATATAAAAATAGAAATACGAGGCCCAATTCAAAGTTCCCGCCGTGCACTGTGACGTAACAGTGTACCGCAAGGTGTCGGGGCGGTCAGAAGGGAGGCATCGAACTACGTCACTAAAAGTGGGTTCACCGGAAGTCACGTGAGTTTCACTCCTCGTGCTCTCCACGACCGTACCTAAGATTTTTTTTTTATTCTGCTCTTTGTACGAGCGATCGTAGAAAACGAAGTTTCAGTTCCACTAGCTCTTTATCGCTGCACCGTTGGTTAGTTTGCGTGCTGTAAAATTTGAGGACGAAGAGTCAGTGGATCGACGTGATGGAGGTCAATGATGAAAGCGTTGTAAGTACAAGCCAGTGTACGAGTGCATGCCGTCAGTCCGATGATACAGGGCTATACTAAGCGCAAAACAAGCTATCAAGTTTTGAAAAAAAGTTTTAGAACGCTCGCAGAAATTAGGATTGCTAGCATACGACACACCTGATCGCATTGCTGAAGGTTCAGACACCGAGGTCGTTGAATCATTGAGTACTCTCCAGGATAAAGATGCCTGCCGTCTAAAGAATACGAACTGGTTTGTGTACCAAGTACAAGTAAACGTCGAGCACAAAGCACGTATTTTGTCTAGAACATGAGTAGAACTTGTTTACTAGGTGCACATGCGGCCGATGTATGTCTCTCGGAAATGCATGCAGTGTGATCTCTTCTTCAGTTGCTGAAATACCGGGACAGTCCCTCACACAGCACCTTCTAGGCATTGTAGTTGATCACGTCAATTCACTGACTCCGCTTCTTCTACCTTTACAGCAACATTAAGCGATGAAAAGCAAATAAAAGAAACCTTGCCTGCTTGGATCGCTCGTGGAGATGCGGAGAATAACAAAAATATTTGAAAAAAATATTACACGCGCTCGCGGTAAGCACGAGGAGGGACACAACTCACGTGACTTCCGGCGATGCCTCCCTTCTGACCGCCCCGACACCTTGCGGTACACTGTTACGTCACACTGCACGGCGGGAACTTTGAATTGGGCCTCGTATTTCTATTTTTTATAGAAAACAAAAAAACTACGCAACTTTATAGTGAAACAATTTTTTTGGTAATGTCCTTATATGCCATTTCAACGCCTAGCATAAAAAAAAATTTTTGGCGTGTCAGAGGTTTTTTAAGTTTGTTTATAGTGAACTCCTCATGTAGGGAATCTGGATTGTAGTTAAATGATGCGTCTAAGGTCCTCCGCCGGACGTGATATTCAGCGATGTAACTATTCGCAACTTTGAGCGATGGTGGTACCGCGTTGTGAGGATCGCGCTCCCTAGCTCCTGGATGGTCGGCCTCACAAGAAAGGTGCTTGCCTGCACCTTCCTGGCGGGAAAAATAATCCAAGGCTGCTCGTATAAAGCAAAACTAGAACTAATTACGCGTCGCAGACCCCGCCTTTACTGCTGTTCTACGACGATCATCCAGATGACAGTCATTTTGACTGGCACCAACGCACCCCTAATAGGTCGTTAAAATTGCAAATAGTTAAAGCGACCTCTTTTTTCTTTTGTCCCAGAAATGTTTTGGTAACATGTATAAGTGATGCTCTGCTCCTTATCGTTGAACTGCATCAAATAACCCTACGATGTTTTTTCTTGTTTTTTTGTGTTGTTGCGTGCTAATATATCATTCTGGTAAACCAGATTTGCACAACTGTATAATTGTGTTTGTCACTGACGTCAATACAAATTACGGAATGCGGAAGTATCTTCAAAAGTAATTGAATTACATTTCTAAGTATTAATGCGATTAGCATTCTTTGGATACTTCACGCACTTTTCGTCTATGTATCTATCTATCTATCTATCTGGCTATCTAACCTCTTACGCCGCGGGTCGATAAATAAATAAAAAAGACCGGCGCCGGCTGGGATTCGAACCGTTGACCCTTTGATCAGCAGGCAGACGCGCTAACCACAGAGCTATGAAGGCAGTTTTTTTTTCTTTATTGCAAGATTTTGACAGTGAACAAAGATTTACAATTCACGATACATTTCACTTGAACATGTACAATAATATATTGACAACGTTAGTGAAGGCGACGATAAAACGTCGCCTGTAAGGTTTGGAGAGGCGGTGAGAATCGTTAAAATTCTCTGATCAACGACAGCTTCAAAAAGGCAGGCAACCACTCCAGTTCCGGACATACTTTCTCGTACACAGCTGCTATCAAGTTTACATTTTCAATGAAATAATACCGTACGGGACGGGCATCCAGATCCGCATGACGAACTGCCATCCTACATCTCCAAATAGCATGCAGGCCCAGTAAAAATACGAGGTCATATGGGAAGGGCGTCCCTTCCACAGACAAGAAACGTATTCCACGAGCCGTGAGCGGTAGGTCTTTTTTGAGAGTGCGTTGGAGCACGTCCCAGAACAGGATAGCATCCCAGCAGTCCAGGAACACGTGCTCCACGGTTTCCGGTTTCTTGCACAAAAAACAGTCCTCGCCCCATGGTACAAACATGCCCTTTTTTGCCAACCATGTCTTTACTGGCAGCGTGTTGGTATGTAGTTTAAAATAAAAGGTTTTCACAGATCCGGGAACTAGCATTCTTTTCACGCGGGAAAGCACATCACGGTCAGTACTGTCGGAGAACAAAGAGCGATACATTGGGACGGGAAACAGGCATTCAACAAGATCTCGCTTCAGACGCTTTCGTGTGATAGAGTTTAAGTACTCTCTTGAAAATCGCACACTAAGAAATTGGTATGCACAAACAACCTCTCTAAGAAAGCCCGTTACTTTGACTTCACATGTGTCACACGTCGAAACAATAAACTCGGGTAGCTCTCCGACCAACCGTACTTGGATGACAGTTCTCAGAAACGGGTCAGCCTGGTCTCGCAAAAAGAAAACCGCGAAACCAGCTGTCGTATGAACAAATGCGACAAACTAAGTCCACCCGACTTCACGCGGCGAAAAGGTTATCTCGTCTAGTTCTTTCCCAGGTAGGCTTCCATATGTACACGGCCATCACACGGTGCATGCGTTGCAAATGCACACGAGAGCAGTGCAAAACCTGTGACAGGTACCAAATCTTTGCTACAAAAATAAATTGCTACACCGTTGCCCGTGCGAAGGTAGAAAATTCCTTGCCACCCCAGTTTGCGGCTTTAAGACTCATCTCCTCTGTTTTGTTACGCCAGAACTCGTTGCTTTCACGGTAATTGTTCAAAGGCACTCTAAGCATACACCGGCTCTTTGGACCACTGAATAGATTCAAACACACGCGGAGGACGTCCCAGTGGCCGTGCCAGATCCCCGCGCATTTTGCCCAGTTCACAGCACAGGCTGTTTCGAGGCGCAGTATGGATCCGTGAGTTGAACAGCCACTGAGACGCTTTCTATCACTACAGAAAATCGCAACATCATCTGCGTACGCTAATATTTTAACATCACATGCATTTAAAGAAAAACCACGTATGTTCTCACTCTTTTTGACACTTAGTAGTAGGGCTCAAGAAACATAGCGAACAACAACAGGGAGTGCGGGCACCCTTGCCGAACTGAGTATAACACAGAAATGCGTTTAGTTATTTGTTTGTTAATTACAAGATCTAGTCATGCAGTTACTATATGCCATCTTTAGCTCCATCAAAAATAATTTTACCCACGCCAACATGGTTTAGAATGCAAAATAGAACATCATGGGACACTCGATCAAAAGCTTTTTCAAGATCGACTTGCAACGAGCAACTTTCCGGAAATCAGCATCACATAGTTCCAACACACTACGCGCAACATGAATGTTACTCATAATCGTACGTCCTCTGATACCGCAAGTTTGATGCTCTCCCACCACATCTCCAATAATCCGATTGCATTCTTCTCGCAAGGATTTTCATTAGAATCTTATAGTCCGTATTAGCTAGTGTAATCGGCCTGTAATTTGTTACATTACGGAGTTGTAATATGTCTTCACTATTGGGGATAAGGACTATGTGGGTAAATAAAACGAAGGCGGGAAAACTTTGTTTTCATAACATTCGCGATACACTTGTAACAAAATACAAGCTAAATCTTTTCATACTTTTTATAAAAGGCGGCACCCAAACCATCAGGGCCGAGTGATTTCCGCCTTGCAAATCATCAATGGCTCTTTCTACTTCGACACACCTATCGGCTGTTCTAACCATTCTTTTATTTTGCACTACCTATCTTTGGCAGAAGGGGCAAAAAATTCTCTGTGAAACCTTCTTCTTTTGGGACTTTGTGACTCAGTAAGCTTTCGTAGAATTCAAGAAAGGTCTGCCAACTATGCTAGAGTCACGCGTCGTGGTACCCTGATAATCAATTTCAGTTATTTCGTTGGCGCGTGCGTATCTCTTTTCTGTGGCTAACGCTCGTTTTGTTGGTGCCTCACCTGCGAGAGCTCTTCTGCCCGGGCACGTGTTATCGTCACCTCTGTAGTGTTCAGTATCTATGAGCTGTAGCTTACTTTTTATTTTATTAATGTCATCTAGTAAACAACCCTGGGGATTTACACTCTTCCAGAACAAGCTTCTTTAAAGTTGAGCGCAGCTGCTTTTCCTCTTTTTCTTTCTCGTACCTGCAGAGTGGTTGATCTTTCTATGGCGTCCATTTTAACTGCTCGTTTAAATTCTTCCCATTCTCTAGTCATATCGCTCCCGCAGATGACCTCTAAATTTTCAATCCTTGTATTTATCTTGTCGTTAAACACCTCGTCGTTAAGGAGCTTGTAGTTCATTTTCCAGTTGTGCCAATTAAATTGGTGTCGGTCTTTCTTTTTGATCCTACCCGAAAGTGACGAGGCAGTGGTCGCTAAAGCACACCTGCTCGACATCCTATAGTGGTCACACTAGCGTGAACAAGCTCAATCTGACACGTATGCTCTGTCTAGCCGTGCATGGCTGCTTCCTTGGAAATGTGAGTGAACTGCACGCCCTTCGTGCCCGTTCCGCAATGTGCTACGTCCTCCAAGTAATGCTCATTAACCAGTTCATTCCAGACATCACCACTGCTATCCCTCCGGCGACCACGAGGGTCCTGTCTTCTGGAGGCGCATACACTGTTAAAGTCCCCCACCACCACAAGCAGTCGTTCGCACTTCAAATATTCCGCTATACTTTCAAAAAATGGCATCGTTCCGACTCTATGGTCGGTGTGTAGATACAGATTATACGAAACTTTTTTGATCTGAAAAGCAAACATCTAGCAATACACGACTCTCCCATCTTCACGCGAAGCAACGTTCCTCAACAATAATACCTAAAGAATTTTTCAAAAAGATGCATGCACCCTCCGACCTCCCCTACCGCATGGCTTACGCATACATAGGTATAGCGACTCAAATTAGGTGCAACCATCTGCTCGGTCTGCTCCTCGCTCTCAATTTTGGTTTCCTGACCGCTATCACGTCGAGGTCGTTTTCCAAGAACAACCTTCTGAGCTGGCACTGCCTTCGCCTTGCAGACAGTCCTCTTACGTTCAGGTAGCTATACGCAGTGCGACCTCGAGCTGTTTCATGGCCTCAAAAAAAATTAGGAGCTTATTTATTT
>JAZHYW010009644.1:0-48375 GCA_037355805.1 Ixodes ricinus
GTCAGCAAGCAGCAGGCGTTGTGTGACCCTGTCACATAGGTTGGCCACCCCGAGCCATAAGGCCTTCCGCGTCAGGCTCGTCTCCGCTCTCGGCTTGGTCAGCGGCGGCTCTGCGATGGCTCATCACGAAATCGGTTGCGAGAAGGGAAAAAAAAAACACAAAAACCGAACAAGACAGAGCACAAAGGAACAGACGAGGAACACTTAACATACACTATGCACAATAGAGACGATGGCCAAACCGCGATGGCAAAGATGGCGCAGGTGGCCAAAGCCTCGTCGAACAGCCACGTGGGCCTAATGGGCAGGGCAAAGTCAAAACGAAACAAACCCTGATAAAAACACCTAAAATGGGCTAAAAAGACTGCGGTCTATCCCACGGGTGAGCAGTAGGCCCCGCGTTGAGTGCCAAATATTACTGTAGGGATCTGTCCAATTGCTCGCCCGCAAGAAAGGCACACAAGGCAGGACATAACAAAAGCACACCTTTACTAGGTACAGGCCAGGCTTGGAGTCCCTGCCGCCGAGGCCCCCGTGAGCCACGCACTCGATCGTACGAGAGCTTGCCCCCTTGCCCGTGGGACGCTCCAGTCAATCATAGCGGTGCGTAAATGCACACCCCGCTGGTCGCTTGCCACAATATAAATATTTGCGTATTTTGGAGCACCGTTTTACACTGTTCTGCGCTCTATAAGTCGGGGTCTGACGTCACACCGCCGCGGTGGGGCTGTTCTCGGCCGAGCGGATGCTCAGACGCTTCATCTCACACGAATCTGGTTCCTCCCCACGCGCAATGTCCACGCCTGGCTCGGGCAAACGCGGAGTCGCTCGTCAAGCGCGCGTTGGTTTATGCGGAGCGCAGAGTTGGTCTGCTTCTTTTGCAGGGGTTGTGGTGACCGTCAAAAAGACGCCGAGCTCGATTGGCTCTGATCGTAGGATAGTGGTTAGACATCGAAGCAAGCAAGCCTCGAGGTCCGCCTGCTATCCTTTCATCAGAGCCAATCAGAATTCGGCGTCTTTGGGACTTCACCACAGCCCCCGCAAAGAAGCAGACCAACTTGCACTCCGCACAGACCACGATGGCTGTGGACAGCAACCAGACCCGCGAGAGAAGATCCGTCCGCGCATGCGCAGTGCCGACAGCAGCGCCACCGCAGTGGAGCGACGGGAAGTGGCGCTTCACTGCTGACTCCACCGTTTTACTTTACTTCTGAGCGCAGCCGGCGCTGTAATGTTGGTACCAATCGAGCGGAGCCAAAAAGTGCCTCGTCAGGGTTCTCGTCGCATTTGGGCGTTTGCCATCTTCGACTAAATGAATCGGGCACAGCGAGTGCGCCGCCATCTTGCGCCTTTTTTCTATACTTGATTCGAATAGCCGGTGATGGCGAACCCACAAACACGACTATCGGCGTGAAGATGCACTTTTGGTGCTGCCGGTTTAGTTCTATCGAATAGTTACGTCGTCAGCGTTTTCGCGCTTAAAGGCCGACGAGCAGACTCGAGATTCTGCGAGGTAGCAGATCCTCCTTATCATGGGGAAGGAGGAAACGGGCAATTGTGAACCGGGTAGAAGAAGTAATAGGAAGAAACGGAGAAAAATGGAAAGCGCGATCTGGTCGTCGGCCTGCAAGGTGAACTGGGAGTCTAAGAAATCTGGAGAGTTAACGTCCCTGCAAAGAACGTGGGAAACTATTTAAGACTGCAATTCATTCCCGAAAAAAAAAACATCCAAGTTAGCCAAGCACGATCAATCGCGAATCGACTTACTGATTATTCTAATGTCCTTAGCTAAATGTGCACAATCATCATAAACAAGACATGGGATACGTAACAACTATAAATTAGAATTTTTGTTTAATTTTGACCTTTTTACGTTGGTATTGTATTTAAACCTAAAATTGTTTTCATTACCGTTATAAAAACGTTTTTTAAGGGCGCCGCCATCTTGAGAATAGCCGTGCCTACTACGCCGTCTAGCTTCTTCAATCTCGAAATACCGGCTGCTTGTGGCGCCGCAGCTATCTGGGTAACCAACGGTGTGGGTGTGTGTGTGTGGGGGGGGGGGGGGCGGGGAGGGAGCGCATGGATAGACTTGGCTTTGGTGGGCTTCAATACCTTGTCAGCTGGCTAATGAGAGGGCATCACTCTGCCTCCTGGAGGGAACGAGGACGAAGAAGGTGGATGCTTTGAATGAGTTTCCACAACGAAGGGACATATTTGCAGTACAATGTAGCCTACGCGCGTGACCTCTAATACGAAGCGAATAATTAATTTCAACGAATAATTTCAAATCGAAGCGAATAATTTCGAAGTGAAGCGAATATTTTGCATTTGTTAATTTAAAAGTGAGAAAATTGACAAAAATATAACTTGAATAATTTGCACATCGATATGGCTTAGCTAGCCGTGTCGTCTTCAACATGTTTTCTAGGCTACTGGAAAAACAGTCGGGAACAGATTCAAGAAAGCAAAGATTTCCCAAGTTTATTGACGCCTGTGCATCACATCGTGAGCATTACTCTACATTGCTGTGGATAAACACACTCTTTAAACACTTCGGGATGAAGCTTCAGGTGAATGACCAGAGTCGTAGTTGTAGATCTTGCACGTGTGACATTTCGCGCTTTTAGGTCCTCGATCGAAAAATTCCCAGATCGCGCTGTGGCACATCGCCCGTTGCGTTTGGTCGTCCATGACTTGTCCGGGGACGCACGCATAAGCTGCATTCACAGCTCGCTTAAAGCGAAAGTGATATAAGTAGCGAAGGCGAGAAGAATCAACAAAATCAGAACCGAGCAGAAAGCAGAACAAGGAAATGATCAACGATGGTAGGGCTGGTATGGCGGCTAGAATGTGGGAATCATACATGCATACGTGTGGATACACACCACAGTTGGAGTCACGGGTTGTAGCCCGCACCACATAGAAGTCTGCACCGATATCAATGCCAAGATTTGAAATTCGTCACTGTTTAGACCATGGTGATTTCGACTATTGAATGGCACTTCAAAACCATGTCAGACTTGTAAAAATCCGCATATAATACGAACCCGCGTATAGTACGAGGCATGATTTGAGGACTGCAAAAAAGAAGAAAAATTTTTTATCCGCGTATAATACGAAACCATTTAAAGACCGCGAAAATTTTCTTTGGAAAATATGACCCAGGAAGTTTTAAGAAAAACGTTTATTGGCATCATAATTGAACCTTAATCACTGTCATCACTTCCATCAGACTCCTTGTCCAACGCCTCCTCCCAAAGGCAGTCGTCTTCAGTGCCGTCGAGCGCATATGAACTACCGGTCTTCTTGAAGAGTAAAGCTATACGCACTCCGGAGTGCATTTCGGACGAGATGGCTATACGCACTCCGCCGAGAACTCATGCCCGTCGGGCCACCCTTTTCGAACGGCGCGTGTATCACGGGGGAGCGTGTTAACCCCGCCCCCGCCTGCGTTCACGCCGCTTCGCGGCGACAGTATCGGCTGCTAATTACAAAACGTAACCAGTACACGCCGCTTCGCGGCGTCCGGCCAGCAACCCAAGCCCCGCTGTCCCCGATCGCACCTCCGGAAAGGAAGTCCCATTTAGTTCTGCGAAGTTTCGTCGACAACATCATCGCAAAAAAGAAATGTCGTAAACATCGCAATATGCCTCGATAAAACAAAATGAAAAAAAAAGTACGCCCACCGCGGATCGAACCCGTGTCCACTTCCGTACAAAGCGGAATCCTTAGCCCCTATGCTATGCCATCGCTGAAAAAAAACTAGTGCGTATAGCCATCTCGTCCGAAATGCACTCCGGAGTGCGTATAGTTTTACTCCTTCTTGAAAGAGCGAGCGTCAAGCGTCCGCCGACGCAGTAAAAACCTGGCGTGGCGCATAAAGCTAGCAACCCAATGTCGGCTCGCCAAAGTTATCTCGCCTTCTCTTGCAGCAGATCGATGTTTACGGCGAGGTGCCGTTTCACGTTGCTCTTTAATAGCATCCTCGATCATCCGCACCGGTGCGCACCGGGGCAGCGAGGTGCGCCCCTTCATCTTCGATCAAGTGCACCGGTGCGCACCGGACGTCCTCGATCAACGAAGCGCACCCTCCCGGTGCGGCTTTCGTTGCCCCAACGCGCACCGAGAAAATCGACGGTGCGCCGGGGTGCAGTCCCATCAGGCATTGCGGCCAGGAGCGGGAATCGAGAAGATGGCGGGAGTAGCAGACGCGCAGACTATCGAGATGGCGATCTTGCGAAAACGAACACGTCTCGCAGCTGCACTAGATGAATTCCTCAGCTCTTCTGACGGCGAGACGACGAGCTTCTTACCATCGCCGCGATTACCGGCGATTGCTGCGGTGGCAAGGAGCGCCTGAAAGGTACGAACTTCGTGGAAAGCGTCGCGAGGTGTTTCGATGACAGCGAGGTACGGCTATTATCTGGTGTTTCTCTTTCTTGAACCAACAATGATGGCAAACATACACATCTGGAATTGTCACCCGCTTCGTGACCCCATCGACAATCACGTCCACGATGTTTATTTGTGTGGGACCGTCAAATCCGCGAGTAAAAAAATAGGAGAAATTGACAGCAGACGGGCACCATGCGCTGACCTACGCAAGAAAAACGAACAAAACGCGAAGTGACGCAAGATGGAGCTCGCCGCGGTGCACAGGCGCGGCGCAGTTTGTCCTCGATGTTGCACAGACTTCGCGCTGCACGACCGAGGAGCGCTGTGCACTGTGCTGGTTTCAGGGCGATTCCGGTGCGAGTTGATCGAAGATGCTATAAGAAAATCGCTGAAACTTGCCTCGACGTCGGCGAACACGCCATTCTTTGGGCCTCTAAAGCTTCTCCTTGTTCCGTTACACGCGAACAGAGCTTGCTTTGTCGTCTCCATCCGCGGAGGCTGCCTTCATTTACGGCGAATTGTCGTCCGGCAGCACTGTTGCCGATGTCATCCGCAACCAAAACTAGGGGTGTCGCGAACCGGCCGAGGTTCGAGTTCGACCAGGTTCGACTTTTCGAACTTTTAGTGGAAAATTCGACGAACCTTGTATTGAGGTTCGACTCGTGTGCGCATGCGCGACAGGCTGGCCAGTTGGCTTCGGATTGGGTGGTGATGGCTAAGGAACAAATTAAGGGCAGCGTTGATTGGTTATTTCAGTTAATACAGTACAAAAACAAACAAGTTATTAACTTCTTCAGTGATTAGAATTGGTTTCTTTTAATTGCAACTGTTTATAAAATAAAATAACCATTTTAATAAAAAAAAGTTCTCCAAACTTAGACACGCTTGTATCAAGGTCTGGCCACACTGTCCACAAAGTCGAACCGATCGAATCTGGTGAAAAGTTCGAAGGTTCGTCGAACCAATTCGACCCAGTCGAACCCCGAAAGTTCGACCTAAAAATCTGGTTCGACAAAAGTTCGCGACACCCCTAACTCAAAACAACTTTTCTTGTGAAGGCAGCCGAGCAATGATTTCGCGCCGACGCCATTGCCTAGCCTGACCGTGGACGGATGGTGGCGCCTCGGACATTGTGATTTTAATGATGATGATAGCTGTTTTTCACGCCATATTACTTCGAAACCGAAACTACGTCGAACTGCGTTAGATCGCGCCTCATAGAAATTGAAAATTGTTGGGACCCGCGTATAATACGAGCCGCAAATTTTGCATGGCAAAATTTGGAAAAAAAAAACAACCTCGTATTATATGCGGGTTTTTATGGTAATTCCAAGAAAACATTTACGATATTCGAGAGGTATCGTAACTATTGAAATGAGGATATGTTCAAATTGGAGGAACTCTCGGTATCACCACCTTTGTTTTCTACGCGGGGCGGCAACGGCGTAGGCAATAGACGTGCAGCACGTGGGAAATTAGTTTAATTGTACTCGGAGGCAAGAAAGGTACAAAAATAAGCTAGGTGGTAGCTTTGGCAACCGTAGCACACAGTCACACGGTTTTTCACGTGAATGTCATCTTTTGTGAGCTGTCTTAGCTTCCCTCTTTTCGAATAAGGTGGCGGTTTGCACCGTGTTCAAGCTTCGAAATACTTCGAAAATATTCGAAGTTTCCGAATAATACTATTCGATTCGAGGTCTGAATCGAATATGGCATTATTCGCTTTGATATTCGAAACTTTCGAATGCTCGCACAACCCTAGCTGTTTTCATACCCTTGACATGCCATGGAGTCATAGCGTGTTTTGCCATAATAACCTAATCGGAGCACCGGCATTTGGTTGTTGTCGGTCCTCATGTCGTATACGAATAAGCCGTGAGCATGCACGTGACGATGAGTCTGATAGAAAGCCCTCGCGATTCTCTCGCAATCGTGACTTCATAAATAGGGATCCTTAGAAAACATGTGAGAACTTGGTCTGCAGGTCTCCGGAAATTGTTACACTATAGAAAAAAAAAAACGGGAACTAACTCACGCATGACATTCGTCTCTAAGACTTTTCGGACATGCTTTTGGCGGTTGCATACCCTTTGTCAACGGGTAATCCAAGAATGCGCTGGGTAGAGTGTGGGTCATTTGGGCGCTGGTATGAGGTTATTCGAAAAAGGGTACATGCAGTTTGTGCAACTGCAAGTTTTCAGCTATGATGCTCCGCGTTTTTATTTTTAAATTTCTTTACACTATCATTATGTGCTTATACGTCGAACGCCGTACAAGAATATTTGTTTTATTCAGTGCTGTGTTACAAATTGTGCTTTTGTGTATGACTTGTCGCGGCATGGAAAAAGCCCGTGGTATTTCAAATTAAGAACCGATCGTTGTAATCTAGGGTAAAAGGTTCACCGGATGAAATCTAAAAAAAAAAAACAGTCTGCGCTGTGACATGGAGCAATTTGAAACATTGTATTCAATGCCGCTGCGGAGACTGCGTTTTTATTTCTAAACAAACGTTGCAACCTCGTCAGTGGCCGCACTCTCACGATTGGCCCTCCCAAGCTCTTTACGGGATGTAATCTCCAGATCTCTCAAGGCGTTTATCTTTGACTAGTGTGTGGCGCAAATCACAGCAAGGTATGCAAAAAGATGGCACCGAATAACAGAAGTCGTCAGCTTTACGATAGGATTTCAAGGGCTACAAAGAAAAGGAAGGAAGTCGATTGAGAAAAACCATAATCGCGACTCTAGTCACCAACATCCAGTCTTGTGCACGTTAGTCGAAAAAGTAATGCAGAACAATCACGATTACTATCGGTTAAAAAGGTGTTTCTTTAGTTATCGGTTACTTGAGAAGAAACCTTCTCGGCCTTTACTCGAAAAGGTGACCGCTACTTTTCCGATTACTTTGGATTATCAAAAAGAGAAAGGTTTCTGCCGGTTTTAGAGCGGGACTTTCGTACTTTTCATAATTGGATTAGAATATCCGAACTTTAAACTACTCAACTTTTCTTGATCCACCGATGTCGGTAGACCATCCTCCTTTCGTAGACATAATGCGATAATTCACTAGTAGGAAAATTGTACAAACAAACAAGGCCACTAGAAAGATGAGGTAGGTTAGTAACGGATACACGTAATTTCAGTACTTCCGAAACTAATGAAATACTTCTCGCGATTGTATCCTAATAAATGTATTCAAGCGATGCTATAGGTACTCCAAAAGGTTATCGACCACAAGTAATTTCATTAGTCCTATTGAGTAGAGTGCAAGCATAGCCTCCTCTATACTCACATAGCCTGTCAGTTTGACGACGGAGCCAAAGAGTGCCCGGTAGCAGATTTGGAGCGGCAGGTTCTGGTAGCACAGAGCATCAAAAACCATTTATTTAGGAACCATGACTTATGCGCACCGCTTTTGCAGGAGCGAGGACCCGAAACACACTTGTTCGCTCGGGCGAAGTGTGTTTCGGCGTCTCGCCGAAGCGGGGCGCCAGTCACGTGGCTCCAGTCTCATCCATTGTCTCCCGCTCCACCTTTTTCATTTCGGCGGCCGCTTCTCGTGGCGATCTGCCAGGCTTTGTCAGTATATAGGAGACTATGGTACAAGTCTGCAGAGGATGAGTAACGAGCAGGAAGCGTCAACACATTAAGACGCACTATTCGTTTCTGAAGGTGTCAATGACGATGGACTAAGAAACATTTGTTAGTTCAGTTCCTGCAGAAGAGTCTGCCAGTCAGGGAGAGCAAATGTGGGATAGCTGCGAATGGGAATTATAAGCTTAACACTAAAATTTAAAAAAATGCGATTTGCGCATAGATCGTGCAGCAGGGGGAAAAGGTTCGACGAGTGTAAAGTGTAAATAAAGGTTCAATCGGTGACACTGAGACAGAAACAAAGGAAAAAGGGAGCCTCGAGGAAGCGGCAGCGAGCGTCGCGTCGCCGGCGTGACATCTGGCTATCGCGAGAGTGAGCCGTCGTCGGGAGAGTGAGTCGGCAAAGCCATGTTTGGCTCGTTATCTCGAACACTCCGTATCCCGAATATTCGACCTCTATTGTTCGGGACTGAGCTAGGGCGAGACCGACTCGGCAGGGTCACGTTGGCCTCCTTTATCTTTTACACTCGGGGTAAGTGTAAACTCGAATCTTCTAGAAATACAGAGAGGCGTTCCTTCTTTGTCAGGCACGGGCCAATATTGAGCATGACGCTTCATTCGCCCGTTGTTCATGCGCTCGGCGCATTTCTTTCTACATCTAATAGTGTTATGAGCTCCGCCATTTGTCGGGATCCTTCTTTGGTTACCCTTGATTGGTGGTCTCCGTCTGCCTAAGAACTCTGAACGGTAATACCTTTTTAGACTATAGGTTCACGGATACAGTGAATGATTTAGAGGAAAAGAATATAAAATAATCTATATTAAAGGATTATTAAAAAATATACCTAAAAAACGCGTGTTCGTGACAGGTTAAGAGTAAAGTGGAGTCCTCCCCTTCCCAAAAACAAATGAGAAAGAGCACTTTTAAAATCGTTTACCCCGTGATATATTTTTGTTCAATTTTACTTAATCGTATTTAGCAGTCGCTTACAGCACGCGGTCACTAGGAGTTAAAGAAAGGCAAATAGAGGTCTACTAGGATTGTGTGTCTTGCTTCGATATTCGTTCTTTGGCTTTCTTGTTAGTTAAAGCCAGAATCTAATTAGCTACAGAGTGATAATAAAATGCCCTCCACTCCCCACGCCCTGCCTTCCATAAGCGTCAGCGACTAGAATCAACTTCGGAGGGAACGTCTGTTTGTACAGGGTACGATCGAGGAAACGAAAACCGGCTTTTTGGCCCACCTAAATTATTATTATTTATTTTTTTTATTCATCCTCAAGGCCTGAGGCATTATAAAGGGGAGTGGATTGCATTTCATAAGATAATACAACATTGTACAGTTATCAGTGTAGACAAATAAGAGGCTCCTAATCATACAGTGTCAACTAAAGTTGTTCTTGAAAAGATTGTGGTCTTCGATGGCTGCCGTATGTGCGGGAAGGCGATTCCACTTATCTGATGTGCGTGGAATAAAGGACTCACAAAAGCGTTAGTTTTGCAGAGTGGAATTCCAACCTTAAAAGCATGATCCAACCTGGATGAGATGTACGGGGAGGTAATATAAAATCGTGGCGTAAATTTAGGTAATGAAAGAGTTTGTGAAATAGAAATAGTCGAAATAATTTACGGCGAGATGCTAGAGTTTGTAGGTTGAGGCTATAGATTTCATTGAGCTTATGCTGGCAGCTCTGTTCTAGTTAGATAAAATAAAACGAACTGAATTATTTTGAACCATTTCAAGTGAACCTATTAAGTTTTCTTGGTAATGATCCCACAAGGATGAAGCATATTCAAGTTTTGAACGGATTAGTGTTTTATATAATAACAGTTTTAAGAAAGAAAAGGCTTTTGAGAAGTTACGTCGGATGTATCCAAGCATTCTGTTAGCGTTGTTAATAACATACGAGATGTGAGCGGTCCAGGTGAGATCGGCTGTAATGTGAATACCAAGGTATTTGTAAGAAGTGACGGCATCAAGGGGACGGTGATTTAGAAAGTTAGGTGGGAAAACTATTTGCTTTTCTAGATACGCGCGTATATTTGCAGTTATTAACGTTTAGGTCCATATACCATGCTTTGCACCATTCAGAGATGTCATTAAGGTCTGACTGAAGGTTATTTATACCGTCATCTAAAGTTATTTCACGTAAGACCACGCAGTCATCGGCAGACAAGAGAATGCTAGAAGAAACGCAAGAAGGGTAGATCGTTTTTGTAGATAAGAAAAAGGAGAGGACCCAGAACAGACCCCTGGGGCACACCGAAGTGAACACCAGTTGGCTGCGAGTTAGAGGTGTTAGCTGAAACAAACTGAGAACGGTTCAGAAGAAAACATTCAATCCACGCGAGAAATTTGCGATCAAGGTTAAGTTGGTGTAGTTTGTTTAGTAAAAGTGCGTTGCATACCTTGTCAAATGCTTTAGAGAAGTATAAAAAAATACAATCGGCAAATGAAGAATGGTCAAGAATGAGGTTTAGTTTATTCGTAAATGATGCCAATTGAGTTTCGCAGGAGTAAGTTTTGCGGAAGCCATGCTGTGAAGGCGTGAAAAAGCAGTTTGATTCAAGGAATGTAACAAGATGCGAAAAAAGAATGTGCTCAAAAAGTTTACAAGGAATGTTGGTTAGTAAAATGGGTCGGTAATTAAGAGAAGAAGACTTGCTACCTAGATTTATGGAGTGGAATCACCTTCCCGACTTTCCATTCACCAGGAAGATAACCGTTGTCAAGCGACTGCTGAAAAATCTTAAAAAGTACAAGGGAAGAATAGACACTTGTACTATTCAACAACTTGGGATTAATTGAATCGCATCCAGGAGACGAAGGTTTAAGTGACCTAATGAGGCTCTCTACACCAGTAGCTTCAATGAGTATGGGAACATGACAAGATAGTCAAAGCCATGAGTATCGGGTATCCGACACCTCATGTTACAGAAAAAGTTGCACGAAGACACTTCATTCAACGCCAGTGCACACTGGCTAAAAGCAATCACGTTTCCAATGCTGTCAACTAACGTGATCGTATCCTCATTTTTTTGGTTGTGTAACACGTCAAAATTTTCTAATGTCGTTTATTTACATTGATGGTAAAGTGCTTTGAAGAAATTGTACCCTATCATTTTTAGTGTAGCTACATATTCGTCGGAGGCATGTTTGTCAGCAGTCCAGCGGGCACCATTACCAGATAGTTTAGCTGATCTATATAAGCGCTTCTTTTTGTTTGATAAACGTTTGAGTTTATGGCTATACCACTGAGCATCACTATTAAATATAATGGCGAAAGTGGAAATGTATTCATTAGTTAAATCATTCATGCGTCCCAATCAGTTTGTACAGTGCGATTATCAAAATCCTTCAAAAAATTATCAAAAAAATTGACAGTTTATAATAAATTGTTTCCAAAATTGATTTTGTATAGCTACGAATAGATTTTGTTTCAGAATACCCAAATTCATAATGGATGATCTGGAAAAAAACAAAAGTTGTAGGCCTTGAGGCATTTAGCCATTATAGGTCTATCCACTATGTTTTTAATCAAAGCTAATCAGAGCTCGGTGTCGTTCTAACGTCACCGCAAATTCCGTGCGAAGGGCAGACGACCTGCGCTCCGCATAAAGCAACCGGTCACCGGGAGTTTAGATCGGCTTACCAAGGATGGAAAGGTCAAAGAAAAATTGCTCATTTCATGAACCGAAATCGCGACCATCCCACCAGCTTGGCTTTACTTTTCCACGATCCAGTGACTTTAGATAGGCGAAGGGCGACCTTCGTTGATACTGAGAAATGCTCGAAAAATCGCCCGCCGCCCTGGTAATTCCAGGCTTCGTATCGTGCGTTCGCTGCCTGTGTAGCGGCCGTGTTACCACAGAGTTACTCTGCAGCCTTGGCAATCAGATTTATCGGCATTTTATAAGCACCCACGTGCGTATGGGTCTTGTGTAGCACCCGCTAGATGGCCACAGTTGCTGGGACGTCGATATAGTAATTGTTATGTAGGGTGTCCCAAGTCACCAGGCTCGATCTAAAATGGACCGTAAAAATCGGCGCCTGCACGTAGCAATCTAAAACTTTTCGTCAAAGGTGTATTTCATAGGTCGGTTTTCTGTAAAATTACAAAGGGTAGCTTTCTTTCTGTAAAATATAAGCCCAAGAAACTTGCCACGGTCTACGGCGGGCGGCGACGCAGACGACAAAGCCCAGTAGCGGGGTGTGTTTGGCGTTCGTATTGATAGATGGCGTCGGGAGCAGCGTCCGAAGGTGGAGCCGGCCAGCGAAGAAAGCAGACGACACGCAGACGAAATCCGTTGGCTGCAAAAGCGCCGTCGTTATACAGACGCGTTTTTTTTTCTCGTTTTTTACTTTAAGTTTTGATTTTATTGCCTGCATTTATTTTTAATCCTAAGGCACATTTAAAAAAGGTAATGTTCATTTTAATAAACCACAGTGGTCGCGAGCCGTCGCGATAAGGAGGTAGCGCCATCTATCAATACGAATGCCATACACACCCCTAATGGACACAGTCGTCTGGGTTTCCGCCCGCCGTAGACCCTGGCAAGTTTCTTGGTCCTATTTTTTAGAGACAGAGAGCTACACTTTGTAATTTTACAAGACAAAACGTACCTGTCAAATACATCTTTGAAGAAAATATTAGATTGCTACGTGCAGGCGTCGGTTTTTACGGTCCATTTCAGATCGAGCCTGGTGACTTGGGTCACCCTATATATAAATATTTCCCAATTTAATTTTGAAATTCAAAACTTCGGCTAGGAGGCGCAAGCCCTATCTATCCATCCAATACCACCTAGAGGACGAGGCTTGTGCGTTAGGTTATCGTTTGTGGATCCCTGAGACGACCCAAGCAGAAAACTTGCTGAAGCCTGAGAAGAGTACAGCGCTAAGCGGGAGACGCTTGCGTCTTGGCATCGCCGTGTGCTAGCGTCATATTTTTTGTGAGACGCTGACACACGCGCTGGTTGAAAGAAGTGCTGGTTGAGACGAACGGCGAGACTGCTCTCACCGTCCGTCCCATGTAGAGCACCGAAAACGAAGCCAAGGTACCACGCCATCAAGACCCCTCTGCGCAAGCGCGACACCTATGCCCAACGACTTCGCCTTGACGTATCGCAGGTATCGCTGTGAATGGATTGTGGATTCACACGGGACTGCTAATTTTTTTATTCGCACACGGTACCAATTGGGCTTCTCATTGACCGAAAGTGGTATGGAGAAATAAGTTATTGCATGGTCTTCTGAGTGCATCGCGGTGGAGTTTGTACTCATGCATGAACGTGTCAGTGAGATAGACAGATGGTCAGCTTTTTAATTACCTCTATGGGTGTTAACGGCTGTACCCTTTATAACGGAAGGGGAGCTTCTGCCAAGTCGCCTATAAACATACGTACTTTCTCTTTGTCTCGTTTTTCGCATCTCTTCTCGGACGAAAGTGGCCAAGTCCATCCTCCTCTGCACGATCGGCATTGGCGGCTTCCTGGAAGCTATGATGCCTCCGGACGGCGTGTGCGATATCGTCTTCTACACGCACGTGATGTGTCCCAAGTGCAACAAAACAAAGCGGTTCACTTCCACCGGAGACGCGGCCGCCTACGATGCGCTCCTCGTGAAGGCAAACGCTTATCGTGAGACGACCTTCGGAATATCCCTTGACCAGGCGTGAGTCAGCACACTCTTCCTTATATAAAATGTGGTGCACAGGTAGTATCTCGGTCGGTCGTTGTGGTCAGCTTTACCTAAGAAATCTGAAACGTCTGTTAAAGCCTAATTGTGTTCTTAGTAAAGCTGACTTTGATTAGGCCATGAAAAATGAAGCATGCCGCGCCAAGGTGTGGTTGAATGGAAGTGGCTGGCTACCAAACACCTCCGTCGCGCGAGCTCCTACAGCCATATAATCCAACTATAAAAACAAATATTGAAGAAAAAAAAACACGAAATCACTAGTGGTTGGAACCGAGAACTCCGTGCAGCTTCGAGAATATTTTTCCAGCTACAAAATCTTTCAAAAACAACAAGTAACAAAAAACAGCTAGAAAAGGGTGACGTAGGGACGCTAGACATGGCGTCACTTGTGTAAAAGGCTGATAAATTGAATGGGTGGTCGCCGCGTTTTCTGTAAAACGAAATTCTGTTTATGAAGGATTGATCGAAAGATCGATACATAGCTGCAATTTGTTTGTTCTTTAAAGCATTTGTGGGAGCCAATGTCTGCCACCTATCAGGGAGCTCGCTGAACGGCGAGGCTGAAAACACGATTACACCAAAGCGAACAAAAGGGCTGTTCACGCTGTGGCACTAAACGCCGCGTACGCACATGAAACGTGCTGAGTGACACAGAGCAGAGTATTTTATTTCGTCATAAATTCAGCCTTGTCGTTCGCCGAGCTCTCAGGGTTGATTCCATCATTTCACATATTTCGAAAGCGCGCCATTCCGTAAATTATAAGAGGCCGCCATTGTTTGGGCATGTACTCTGATTGTGCATCGAAAACCAGGGTTGCTTAAGTGTTCGGCGTGACTACGGCTCGGATTGTGTTAAAACCGAGTGCTATGTCAGTGTTCTACGAGAACTCGGATACCATCACGCACTTAGTGCCTAAATAATAGCGACCGCAAATTTCTCTTGATCAACTTTTGAAAAGATATATTAGCTTTCTTAAGTTCTTTTTCGAAATGTAGACACTGGAATTTCTAAAGTGTACGATGTACCGCGACGAATGCTCGAAGCCATGTCAGCCTATCCAGCGCTTCACGCGTGCCACGTTGACTTCGAGCTCAGTGTGTCTTTGCGCCCTGCCTGGAGGTCATGTGACACGCTCGGGGCTACGGATTGGCTTCGGTTCGTTCCTAGCGTCCGCTGCGGTGCGCCTTAAAGTGCGTACTACAACGAAATTTCGGCGCTTATTTTATGGTTTATATGTTGTTCAAAGGAAGCAGTATCACATCGGACACACCAATATCTTGTTAAAAAAGGCACAGAAAGTGATTTTAAAACAAATTAAACGATTAGCAAAGAGCACCTGGTGGATGTCGCTGACGACTCACTTTGTAATGCCCGTCTAGGAACCTTGACAGGTAGTGACGGTAACTGTCTCGCTTCCAGCCACAATGAGAGAAGAGCTGAAGGAGGAGCTCCCTCTCCCCGCAGAACCTATTTTATGTGTCCCAGAAGTCGCTATTGTCCTTCTACAAGATTATAGAAGATTAACCCGTCACTCAAAATTCGCACAAAAGCAGCCATTTCGGTGGCTGAAACGACTAGGCCATCGTCTTAACTTCAGCCTCGCCGCAGCTTTGCTCATCCCGAGACGAACTACGTAAGGATTGCGTCGGATGTCACGTGCTCTCCGCTGGGCCCTTCCCGAGCGCTTGCCACAGTGGGCCATTTATAACAAAAAATACAGCCACCAGGATATTGTGGATACTGTGGATTGTATTAAACCTATTTTTGAATACGACGGATCTATTTCGAATTACGTTGAAGTATCCCTTTAAGGTGAAACGGAGCATGCGTCCTCTTCCGCGTAGTGCTTTTCCATCTAGAATCGTGGAACTTTCGGTATGGGGCACAACATCGTTTTGCCCTTTCCTTGCAACTGGAAGGTTTTCACGTTTGTATTACGTTTTTATCGTCTTTCTTGCTTTGCCTAACATGTACTTGATGTAATATAATGGAACACATAGTAATCAAAATTATTGCAAGACTTTTAAACCTTATTTTACAAGAACCAACATGGTTTTAAAGGAAAAATATATTTCTACACTCACGCATCCTAGTGAATATATTCATGATGTTTATAAAAGTATTGATGCCGGAGGACCAACTGACGCAACGTTTTCAAACATTTCAAGAGGTTTTTAGAGCGGAGATCTTGGACGCCCGTTTCCAGCTTGAGCGCCGCCGGCGTCGCCGTCGCCGTCGGCGTAAAGCGCGAAACACATGCGCGTCAAAACTGTCCGGTCCGGCGTGCGAACTGTCGGGAAGATGGCTGCTCCGAATCGCCGCACAGGACGGTTCGCGACACATGGTTTCCGACGCGTCGTTGCGTCGCTCCGTTCAGCTCCGCCCAGTTTCGGGTATCCCTCTACCGAATGAATGGATGAATCGCTAATGGCTATATTTATAACGGGCGGTAGCTCGCGCCACCTAGCCTAGAAAACTAAAATACTTCCCTCGCCCTTCTTGGTTTTTGTGAGTTTAAAGCAAACATAATATTTTTATTACATTCTATTAAAGTGTGCGTGTGTGAAGATTTTCCGTGAGGTTACTTTTCTGCTCAACATCACTTAATCGCGATGGACCGCAGCGGACCTTAGGAGCCATCCCAGCTAAGCGAGCACTGCCTACAAATCACGTGACTACGTACCGCGCGCATTGCTGCGTCTCTCCCGAAGTTCACGTGACACTCACACGACATTGAAATGGCTCGTAGCGTCCGCTGCTGTCCATCGTAAGGTGAAACGGAGTACATTCGGGTTTCGACGGCCTCGATCGGTCCTAGAAGGCCGGCTTGCTAAGGCGCGTGAGATCAGCAGCTTGTTTTGTGCGCGCGGGAAAACTCGATGGCGTCCATCTCATTCACAACGACGACTCGCGTCGCGTGACGCACCGCGCACCGCCACATGTGTCTGTAGGAGGGGGAGATCCGCTTCCCGAACTGCCCGAACCACGAAGCGCCTCCTCGCCCGATCGGTCCGAAAGCCACGTGACAACATGACCTTCGCGCCATCCGTGCTGCCATTGGCTGCGGCCCTCCGAAAATCGGACAGCCGTGCGGCGATATCTAGCAAGTTGGACGCACGCCGTCGCCGGACGGAGGCCCCGTCCGACGCTCCGGTGCGACGAAAACCCTTGCCCTCGGACGTCGTTCCGGCGGTTCGCACGCCGAATCGGACAGTTTGGACGCGCATGTGTCTCGCTTTATGAGACGATTCTTATATTGCACCGCGCAGGACCCATACGAAAATGGTCTAACGTCTGGAAAATCCTATGGTGAGCTATCACCTTCTACGGCCCTTTATGGTTAGCCATAAGAAACCATAAAACACACTATAGACACCTATAGAAATATCTATCTATGTCTTCAAAGCCATGGAATATGGAGCATTCCGACTCATATAGCTTGCTAAAGAATAATATATGGCTACGCAGTAATAGACTCGCGACCATTCAATATTCTTCCTCGAGGCTATAGAAAAATGTATGTCCTTAATGCTACAGATTTGCGAATATTTTATGTGGTTTAGCCGGCTATAGAGTTGGTGCATTTCCCTAAATCTATAGACCCGTGACCATTAAATTTTCTTGAGCCAACTCTATAGCGTTTTATGTCACCAAAGCTATAGGCCTCAGACCTTTCAATGTGCTTTAGCCGGCTATAGAGTTGAGCATTTCCCTAAATCTATAGACTCGTGACCTTTAAATTTTCTTGAGCCAACTCTATAGCGTTTTATGTCACCAAAGCTTTAGGCCTCCGACCTTTTAATGTGCTTTAGCCGGCTATAGAGTTGAGCATTTCCCTAAATCTATAGACCCGTGACCATTAAATTTTCTTGAGCCAACTCTTTAGCGTTTTATGTCACCAAAGCTATAGGCCTCAGACCTTTCAATGTGCTTTAGCCGGCTATAGAGTTGAGCATTTCCCTAAATCTATAGACCCGTGACCATTAAGTTTTCCTGAGCCAACTCTATAGCGTTTTATGTCACCAAAGCTTTAGGCCTCCGACCTTTTAATGTGCTTTAGCCGGCTATAGAGTGGTGTATGCCACTTAATCTATAAACTCGCGACCATTGAATTTTGTTAAGCCGACATTATAGGGTTTTATGCCACCATAGCTATAGGCTTGTGACCTTTCAATGCGCTTCAGCTGGCTATAAAAGGATGTATGTCTCTCAAGCTATAGACTCGCGACCATCCACTTTTTTTAGCCGGTTCAACGGTGTTTTATATTGTTTAGGCTATAAACCTGCGACATTTTTTGCACTGCAGAGGTCGGAAAGTGGAAGAGAGTTATTCATGCGCTCTCTCATGGCGAGACTTTTCTTCAGCCAAGTTAATGGGGCATACGTCGCCGCGGCTATATGCCCGCGATCCCAAAAGCGTCCTTAGCTGCCAATAGGACTATTGGAGTTTTGCCGGCCGCTTTCCCTTCGAATTGTCATATATCGGCGTTGACGTAATGGCAATTTTCCGTTCTTTTGCTCTAAGTACCTCTGTCATTTCTGGTGTATTTTATATTTATATATATATATATATATATATATATAGGTGTTTTTTAAAGCTTAACAGAATTTTTAAAAACAAACCATAAAAGCTAGGTTAATGCGGTCTGCGCAGGTGAGTTATAAGGCCAGGGGGACATAGCATAGGGGACTAATCGTAACGATCATTCGGCTAATTAGTTAAAATTTGTTCCTCAACTTTTTAATTATTGAAAATAGACATATAGTTCCAATTAGAAACTTGCTCAGCGTCATCGAAAACCATTAAATCACTAATTTTCAGAAAGACTTTGAAAGCGTGAGAAGCGTAGTAGTGCACTAAATTTACCACTCGTGGAGCAGGTACAAGGCTGGGGCTAGATAAGAGACGGAAAAATTGCGCGGGCGCCTTATCGCAACCCCTAGCTTTGTGCGTGCTCCACGAGTGCTAACTTTAGTGCACACGCTTCTCACGCGCTCGAAGTCTTTCTGAAAATTACTGATTTAGTGGTTTTCGATGACGCTGAGCAAGTTTCTGTTTGGAACTATATGTCTATTTTCATTAATTAAAAAGTTAATTAACGAATTTTAACTAATTAGCCGACTGATCGTTACGATTAGCCTCCTATATTATGTCCCCTGGCCGTATAACTCACCTGCGCAGACCATATTATTCTAGCTTTCATGGTTTTTTAAAAAAATTATGTTAAGCTTAAAAAAACACCCTGTATATATATATATATATATATATATATATATATATGCGTGTGTATTTCGTAGCGCGCCTTCTACTTTGTCTCAGTCCCAGTGTGTTTGTATTTTTTCTGCCTGCTGTTTGACATATATTTAATGTTTTTTGTGTAAATTTGGTCATTCCCGACGTGGCGTCAGCAAATATAAGGCCGCTGCTTACGCCACTACAGAGGTGAACTCTACTCTTGTCACGACAGTCTATCGCGCTATAAAGTTGTCTATTGGACTTGAAGGAAATCTCGCGAAGGCTGTTTTGAATGGCAGTGCACACATGTCATAAGTGTAGGCAGAGCAACGACGTAGCAATCGCGACTCGAGAGCCGACTGCGCCTCGATCTGGCCGGCGGCGCTCGCTCCGTGGAAGTGTAAGCTTGGGACTCTCGAGCAGCGTTATCTTACTGAAGATGCAAGACGCTATTTTGTCGTCACGAATCCTTTGCCCTTCGAATAGCTGCGAAGCCGTTCCCGCGCCGGGCATACCCTACGCAGTGTCTTTCAATAACCGTTCTCGCAGCATCGGAACCTTCCGTCAGCGAGCGCCGGCAGTTCAACGTCACAGGGGACATGCTCAAGGGAATTCATATTCGCGGGGTTTTATGTTCGTGAAGCTGTGCGGGCGGTCGCTGACAGGCGCTGCTCCGTAGCGTACGCCGAGCACATAACGTTTTCGCCGGCCTTCGCAGGGCAAAGATTCTCAACGACAAAGCAGCGTACTGCATCATCAGCAAGCTAACGCTGCTCGGGAGTCCCACGCTCACATTTTTTCAGAGCGAACGAGAACAGCCAGATCGAGGCGCAGTTGTCTCTCGCTTTGCGATTGCTGCATCTTTGTTCTGACTAAACAAATGGCATGTGCAGTGGCACTCCACACAGTTCACTCGAGGCTTCATGCGCATCTTACAGACGCGTCTATAGTGATAGAGAGTTTCGTGAGAACAGAAAAGCTTACCCCGGCAGGGGCGTAAGCAACGGTGCAATGTCCGTCGACGCCCGGGTTGAGAACGGCGAAATATACACAAAAGCACAAGTTAACAGCCAAAAAAAATAATATCATTAGGCACGCGCTACCCTAGATACGTCCTATGATCTCTCTGTTCTGCATATTCAACAAATCAGCAAGCGCTTTTGCTAATTTTTCTTTCTTTTCTTTAAATTAGGAGACATAAAAGCCGTTCGAGCTTCTTGGAGCACACAGCCCCACCATGTGTCATCGTGGTGCGCAGAGATTGTGTTTGATGACAGTGCAATACACTGAACTCACGAGTGAAACACGTATTGCGGCAAAAATTTCTTAAACCATGTAATAAGAAATGCCAAAGCAATGCAAAGATTCCCAAAATTGAAGTTTAAAATTGCGAACCCAACAGTGTACATGATTCTAATTTTTGTTTGGTAAATCAAATATATCTATATATATTATTTATTTATTTATTTATTTAGGAACATTGTGCTCAAAACAATATTACGCCGTCAATTCTTACTTTTAAATTATAATGTGGGTTACACGGCGTAAAACATGTCTTCAAACTTGACCCGTATTGGGTCACTTCTGGGAATGGCTCCTTTGGAAGTCCTTCGTGGAAATGTCCTGTTCACACGGTATTGACAGCAGAGTAGACGCTATGCGTGTTTTAGGCCAATCGTGTCTCCGGTTAGGGTCACGTGACTACAGTCTCGAAGCTGGTGATAACGCAGAGCACGGCACCTGCCTGAAGCCGAAGGTCACACATAGCACTATCAACCTACTGCACTATCAACCTTCGGTCGAAATTTCAAGAAGAAACAAGTGACACATCCTCTCGTTCTGTTCATTGTTGGTATGCCCCTGAAGATTGGTCTTTGTGATCGCAGCCCCGTTCTGGCCTTAAAAGAGCTCTGCTTTCCAACTCAACTCCTTCTCTTTTTTTCTCTCTCTCCTAAGCTGAAAGCGATGTAGAGAATGCGAACTCACCGGACCACTAAACCGTACACTTTTTATCGCTTGACTCCGCTCTCTCTGCGCATATAACGGAGGAGTGTAATGCCGTGGTTTGACATATGACGCATTAGCCGTTCCCAATCCCGGAATGCCTGCTTGCGGACCTAGTTTCGCGTGTTATGCGGCCCACGGGGCTGCTGTGGATTTCGCTTCTATGATAAATGGTATCTCAATCGAAAAGTCCTAACCGTATGTCGGCAACAAGCGATTTCTTCAAAGGAGCCCAAGACATTCTTGTGATCCGTCCAGTGTTTGGATCGGCAAATGACAGCATGTGCTACATCGTGGTCACTATTCACGGATTTCTTCCTTCTCGGTTTTCTGTATGAGTGGCTTTTTTGGAGTGCCCGTGTCGACAGCTATCTCAGGTTACAATTTCAAATCCGATATTTTAAACGTAGTGCGCTGTAACCTACTCGGCGACAATTGACCATCCTGCATTGTCTATAGCCGACCATTGGAACAGGAAGAAGCATTTTCTGATGCTCCTCCTGTAAGTTTGAATTTTTCCGATTTTTGCTAATTTTCTCGTTATGGAAGCTCCTATTGCAAAGGACGCGTCAGCGAAGTGCTCCACCAACACCTCCTAGAAGACAAGGCCGTAGCGCTCTTCTCGTGACGTAGCAAAGGAAGGCCATCGGGGGCGCGCGGCGAAGCGAGAGGCAACGCGCGTGGATCGACCGTCGTAACGCGCTTTTAGTCATATACGCGTGTCTTATTAGCTAAAAGGAAAGCTGCACATATTAATGGGTTTCCAAAATATTTTATGACACGGGAAAATATTACACCGCTGAATAATTGGGATGAAATGGTACGAGGTAGGCGTATAAGAGAAAAATTGAGCCACGCAATAATTGCTGTAGGAATGCATATTTTACACAAAAATACTTCGACCAAATGGCGAGACACGCAGTGATTGGACACAGCGACACAAATCACAGTTAAAAATCAGGTAGACATAGTCAACGCGGACTCGGCTAGAAAATTGTCACTTACGATCATGTAAGCGATGTTATCGCGTGCAGTGACTGAATTCTTGCAGCACACCCCGGCCGCATGGAAAAAGTAATGTAATTTCGATCGAATGACAATATCGGGTGGACAAATCGGCTTGTGACGCTCGTATAATCACTCAAGACCGCGAGTTGACTAAGTCCTATATTATTTAATGAAAATAGAGTAACTTTTCCGTGTGGCAGGGGTACTAAACTTACTATTTACAGCCAACTAATTTACTTCTTCCTATGGGCTCGAGCTACCTTAGAACAAAATATCTTATTTCGTGTACAATAATACTATTACCTTAACACAGTTAAGATTCTAGTATAAAAGCGGTAAAGGCAATAAAATAGCATTAGTATAAATAAACACATAAGCACAAGCAACGCACTTTGTATAATCACACAAACTTGGTATTCACCTTCAAGTAAAAACTAGAATATTACCAGGCATATTTACAACTGTCGACGCAACCGCACACGGATAACGACGAAAAAGATGCCGTTCTGTCACGAAAAACAAAAACGAAAGAAACAACCCGACTGCAGCACTTTACTCGCGTCCCAGATGACCAAGAGAGCCCGTAAATAAGTTGTTACTCACCTGTCGTTCGTATCCACACGTCCCACAATAGCCGTGGCGAAAACATTTGAACATGAACTTTAGGTCTCTCTCTGTCGAAAGAGAGGTCTATCGATAATCGAACAGTGTCATCTTTGGCTGGTTGCCACACATGTCACTCAAACCGTAGCAGGACTTGTTCCGCGAATCCACGTAAATGCCGTAGTATCAAGCGAACACGAAAAGAAACAAAAAAACTACCCGAGACTGCGGTGACGATCAAGGAACCACGGGAAGGATCAAAATACACACACACACACACACACACACACACACACACGCACACGCACACGCACACGCACACGCACACGCACGCACGCACACGCACGCACACACACGACGCGCGACGCAGCAAGCGGGGCGGCAGCAGTGTTGGAGGCTTAACCAGCTTAACGTCGTCGAGCCATCTCTTGCTCGCGTGCGCTCCTTGCAGCGATCACTGGATTTTTTTCGCTTCCCTTCCCTTTTGAAAGTCTCAAGGTTCCTTTTTAGACAGTCAGCAGCTCACACACAACGTAATTTTACCAGGATTGGAGCGCGTACGAGGGAAGAAAACGTCGCAGCGGACCGGTTCATTCGAAAAGTGTGGGGATCTGCGGGATTGCAGCTAGTCCCGCGGTTACGGGGATAATCATAAGTAAAAAATTAGTACTTTCAACCTTGATAGCGCGTTGTATATTATGTTTATATTATATATATAATAAATTGTACAATACTGCGCTTTCAAAACTATATGAATGTCAGATAAACGCCCACGAACACCCCGCGCCGCTCGAAAAGAAATGTTTTTATTTCACGTCAATGCCACAAAATGTTTCTCACGTAGTTGCGCTTTGGACTTCCTTCCTCCGCCATTGTGACGTAACCACTCGGAGCGCTATGGCCTTCTCTTCTAGGAGGTGTTGGTTCGACGGAAAGATCAATGTGGATCATGTGCAGCTCGCTTCTACCCAAAGCAGCTATACCTTGTCTGTTCCGCTGGCTGCGACAGAAAGTTCCACTGCAGATGCTTAAACATCGGCCTCGAGGAATACAATATTTTCATGAAATCTCTAACAAGCACCTTCCAATGCACAGGTTGTACCCGGCGTCACAGTAAGTCACGAAAAGACCAGGTTGACCTACCAGATACGCCAAATGACAACTTGACGAACGCTGCCAGGGATGAGCCAGTGGCCACACAGGATTACAGCTTCACGTCCCCGCCGGTTTGCTGCGCGTGATCGACAGTGTGACAAAAAAAAAAAGGGATATCCTGACCGCCGCGTTCAAATGCCTCAGGAGCTGAAAACCAACACTTTCGCTCCGAAGTGCAGCAACTCCGGAAGAACCTAGTAGATCGTCTCCCAATCCCATCTTCACCGCCTAACCTATATGCTACTATTACCTCTCCGAAATCCGGCGTGTCTGCAGCGGCAAGCAAGGCTTCGTTTGCGCCGCCCACCCTTGCACACCCGAACTAACTGGCCTTGTCTTCCATGTTCGAACTTGACACCTCTCGCAGGAACCTGCCCTTCTTCCAACACCATCCGGTTTTCGTGGTGGGGATGATCCCGTGGAGCTTCACGAATGACGGCTTCACAGAGGTAAAGCTTCGACGACGTGCCAAGCATCCTACTGGCACTGACTCAAGTCAGACACTGTGCAGGCTGTCGCTAGGCCCCAGAGACGAATGACACTTTTGTATCTCGACTTCGACCGGATACGTTTGCTGCCGATGTCCAGGCGCTTGTCGAGCCGTTCCTAGACAGGAAGTCTATTTTCTGTTCCAAAATGGTAACTCGATTTCCCTCGTATTCTTCCTTTCATTTGTCTTGTGATCAGGCCGTGTTTCACGCCATTAAAACCCGGAAGTTTGGCACTAGGGCAGCATTTTCCACATGGCCAGCTTGACCATGCTCGCACTTAACTCCTCAGAAACGACATCAGATGCAAATGTCGGAAGTGCTTGCATTTTTTATCAAAATGTTCGAGGACTGCGCACAAGAGGCTGACGAGTTTATGTCTAATCTTATTACTGCTGGCTTTGACGTTATTTGTTTATCGGAGAGGTGGCTCTGCGATGACATTCCAAATTCAGATTATGCACACCTAACTACAATGTCTACCGTCGCGACAAAGACTGTATAAGCACGGGGCAAAAGCTAGGTGGTGGCGTATTGATTTCGCCTCACTCTTCCTTGAGTCACGTTGAACGTTCGACCTAGAGTCGTATTCAGAATACTCATGGGTAGAAATTAAAACTGAAGACGGCTTTAATTACCTTATTGGAAACTACTATTTTCCTCCACTATGCGATCCTTCAATTTTTATTGAACATCTTGAAACGCTGGAACAGCAAGTAAACTTCGATAGGTGACTGATTTCAAATATACGGGCATTTTAACCTTCCGGAAATAGATTGGTCATTGGACGTTATAAACGGCGGCGACTGAATCACGTCAAATAAGGCAGCTGGGTTGTTATCTTTATACAGTGTTGTGGGCTGAATCAGCTTAACAGTTTCGAGAAACTCTGCTGGTAATGTTCTGGACCTAGTGTTATCAAATATTCCAATCGAATCAATTAGTACTGTTTCGGTTCCTCTAATACAAATGTACGTATATCATCCACTTCTCAGTGTTCAGGTATGGCTGCCAAGAAAGTTGCAAGCATTCAACAAACCCTCCGCCTACTGTTACCCCAAAGGAGATTATTTGGGAATGTATAAATACCTTCATAATTATAACTGGAGCGCTGTTCTTGCAATGGATGACACCAATCTCGCAACAGAAGCGTTGACGTCAGTTAGTGCAAGACGCAATTAGCAATTTTTGTACCAATACGCAATTCAAAACTTTCCATTTACCCGGAGTGATTTTCCTAATATTTAAAAAAGTTCATTAAGAAAAAAAATGATTTACATAAAATTTTCACCAAAACAGGCTCAAGCTTATGGTACACTCAATTTTGCATTTATCGTTCTGTCGATAAAAAATGGTACTCGCGCAATAAACAGTTACATCTTGATGATGTCGAGCGCAGTCTGAACCGCCGCCCCGAAATTTTCTGGAAGTTTGCAAAGCAGCACACTCGTAACAATGCACATAAAAATTCACTGCAGTATTGTTACAATGGAAACACTAAGAATTTTTCGTCCCCACCAGAGGTGGCAGATCGTTTGCAGACTATTTTAGTCAATGCCACACAGTTGGTCAGCCAACTATTCAGCCTATTGACATGGTTGTAAACTACAAGGATGTTTTATCGGGCTTCAGAGTAGAGACGGAGGAAATTGAGGAAGGTGTCAGAAATCTTAAACCAGAGTTATCTACTGGAGTAGATTGTATTCCGCGCTTTATAATCAAAGGTTGTAAGGACTTGTTCGCACCTATTTTAAAAGACATTTTCAACTTGTCACTTCGCTCTGGTTTGGTTCCATCGTTATGGAAGAAAGCGGTTGTCGTGCCGATATTACAGGTGGGCGATTCATCGGTTGTTAGTAAGTATCGGTCTGTTTCTTTATTGTGCAGCTTTTCTTAGGTGTTTAAAAGAGTTATTCATAAACGAATAACTCATTACTTTCGATCAAAATTTGACGACTTCACAGCACGGGTTTATTACGGGACGGTCAGTTGAAACCAACTTGTGCTCCTTTTTCAATTCGCTGCACCAATTGTTACGAAGAGGGGACAGGTATATGCTATTTATTTTGATATGTCTAAAGCATTCGATAAAGTTGATCACGAGCTATTGCTCCACAAATTATCGTTATGCGATTGCTGTTCTGATCTACTTCGCTGGTTTCAAAGCTACTGGTCATGTCGTACGAATCATGTTCGAATTTCTAGTGTCGCTTCTAAACTTTTTACTCAAATTCAGGTGTCTCTCGGGGGTCTATTCTTGGGCCTCTTCTGTTTTTCTAATTTGTTAATGAAATAAAATCATTTGCCGAAAAAGCTGAGTTCTTACTGTTTGAGGATGATGTTAAGATTTCTATGCACGTTGCTACTCATTTTGATTGTAATGCTCTTCAGCACAAAGTGAATAACATACTTCAATGTTCTTTGGCGAATAATTTGTTCCTAAATCCTTCCGAAACTGGTTCTTTCATTGAGCAGACGACACACTGTTATGCATTTTACTTACTCTTTAGGAGAAACTCCAATCGAACGCGTGACTGCGATGAAAGATCTCGGTGGTGTGCCTTGATAGCGTATTGCCCTTCAAAACTCATGTTTTTTTATTGTTAGCCGTGCGATGAAAACTCTTTGTATCATATCTCGTATAACTAAAATGTTCACACACCCTGCTTGTATTTTTCGTTTATTGTGTGCTTTAGTTCGTTCACGGCTGGAATTCGCCTGTGTTGTTTTGAATTCTGTAACACGTCCACAGTCTTTAAGCATTGACTCAGTGCAAAAAATGATACGCATTTTATATGATACACACTTTCAGCGTCGCTTTTATTATGATTATTAATTTCTTCTTAAGAGCGTTTTACTAAAGTCTTTGTCAAATAGAAGACTCAAGCGTGATCCGATAGTTTTGCACAGTGTGGTAAATGGTTGGGCTGATGCTAACCAACCTCTGAATTCTGTCGATTTGAATGTTCCTTGTCGCGTTACCCGAACTTTTACTGTCTTTTATATTCAATTCATGTCTAAACTCTCACCACTGCCCCGTATGCAAATTTCATTTAATAGAATCGCATCCTCTAGCTTGGACATCTTCACAGACCTCCCAGTTTTTTGCCGGAACTTGGCAAGTCTAGCTGAAAGTTGAAACTCTGTGACATTTCGTGTCAAGGGTGCGACCTATTTGTCGTCACGCTAATTTGTACATTTGAAGCTGTACGTCTGATGTGTTTCATTTTTTGTCTTGGGTGCGCTAATGTGAAGACCCGCGTGGTTGTTGTAAAGCGCATTAAATAAACTATACAATAATTATTATTATTATTATAGCATGGTGTCGAATAGATCCCTAAAGTAAGCCATAGAGATCTCCTATAACAGACCATACAAGAAGCTAAAAGCGGCTAAAGGAACCGTAGGAAATGGAATAGGCGGCTCGTAGCACGATGGGTATAGAGAACCATAGGACGAACTGTAGAATGAGCAATAGCGGACCATACAAAGAGCAATCGGCGGCTATAGAATCCACAGGAAAAGTCATAAACAGCTATAGCACGGTGTCGAATAGATCCATAAACTTTGCCATTGCTTTTTTCTATTACAGACCATATAAAAAGTTAACAGTGGCTAAAGGAACCATTGGAAATGCCATAGGTAGCTGCAGCACAATGGGTATAGAGAACTAAAGGACGAACTCTAGAATGAGTTATAGCGGACCATACAAAAAGCAATAGGCGGCTAAAGAAACCATAGGAAAAGCAGTAAACAGCTATAGCACGGTGTGTAAAAAGATCCATAATGTAAGCCATAGAGATTTCTATAACAGGCCATACAAGAAGCTATAATCGGCCAAAGGAACCATAGGAAATGCCGTAGGCAGCTAGAGCACGTTAGGTATAGAGTCATAGGACGAAATGTAAAATGAGCTATAGCGAACTATACAAAGAGGAAATAGGCGGCTAACGAAATCATAGGAATAGCCATAGGCAGCTATAGCGCGGTGTCTAAAAATACATAACGTAAGCCAATGAGATCTCTATAACTGACAATACAAGAAGCTATAAGTGGCCAAAGGAACCATAGAAAATGCCTTAGGCAGCTTTAGCATGATGGGTATAGAGAACCATAGGACGAACTGTAGAATGAGCTATAACAAACCATACAAAGAGCAATAGGCGGCTAAAGAAGCCATAGGAAAAGCAATAGGCAGCTATAGCACGGTGTCTAAAAATATCCATAAAGTAAGGCATAGAGATCTCTACAACCGACCATACAAGAAGGTATAGGCGGCTAAAGGAACCATAGGAAGCTATAGCACGGTGTCTAAAAAGATCCATGAAGTAAGCCATATAGATCTCTATAACAGCCCATACAAGAAGCTATAGGCGGCTAAAGGAACCGTAGGAAATGCCATAGGCAGCTATAGCACGGTGTCTAAAAAGATCCATAAAGTAAGCCATAGAGATCTCTATAACAGACCTTTCAAGAAGCTATGGGCCGCTAATGGAACCATAGGAAATGCCATAGGCAGCTATAGCAAGATGGGTAGAGATAACCGTAGGACGAACTGCAAATGAGCTATAGCGAACAATACAAGGAGCAATAGGCGGCTAAAGAAACCATAGGAAAAGCCATAGGCAGCTAGAGCACGGTGTCTAAAAATATCCATAAAGTAAGCCTTAGAGATCTCTATAACAGACCATAAAACACGCTATAGGCGGCTCAAGAAAACATAGGAAATGCCATAGGAAGCTATAGCACTGTGTCTGGAAAGATCCATAAAGTAAGCCATAGAGATCTCTATAGCAGACCATACAAGAAGCTATCGACGGCAAAATGAACCATAGGAAATGCAATAGGCAGCTATAGCACGATGGTATAGATAGCCATAGGACGAACTGTGGAATGAGCTATAGCAGACCATACTGAAAGCAATAGGCGGCTAAAGAAAGCATAAGATAAGCCATAAGCAGCTATAGCATGGGTCTAAAAAGTTTTATTTATTTATTTATTTAATACAATACTATCATTCCTTTGAAGGAATACAATAGGAGTGGCCGAAATCGACACAGAATAAACAACGATAAGACAACACTGACACGTTCCAATACAACGCTACGATAGGAAATCCAGATTAAAATCGACATCAAAAAAGCAAGGGTAAAAGCACGTTGAAAAAAAGAAAGAAAACTGTATGACAACACATGCACAAACACAAATTCAAGGTCCCGCAGCACCAATAAAACAATGTCAATCTCGATGAAGTAGTTATAGTTAAAGTGGTGTTCCCGCTAAAAAACAACCTATTTATATATAAGGTGCGAGTTGGCCTAAAAACAAAGAAACATTATCACTGTCAACGACATGCCTGCCCCGCATGGGGCACCTGTGAAAGCAGGTGTTTGGAGAGTGGCGTCTCCACGGACCCCGAGCTCCGCAGGGGGCGCCTGCACCTTAGGTGCTAGGTGCTTGGTGAGTAGCGTCACCACGGACCCCAGCCACGTGGGCCACCATACCCGCACGCAGGGGGCACCTACTTTATAGTAGGTGCTTGGTGAGTGGCGTCACTACGAACCCCGAGCCATGTGGGTTCGCCCACCCACGTCTGGCTGTGCGTGGCGTAACCCGTGTCCGGGGAAAAGGGGACCCTGGTGGTTGAGCTGAGCCCGGGGTGTGTTTGGACCCTTCGGGGCCCCCGGGTGAGGCAATACACCGCTTCGGCCCCTGCTTCTCGTAGACGGGTGTCCTGGCTTGGCCCGACCAGGATGATTCAGTCAGTCGCCTCTTCTACCCTCTTCTTCCTCCTTTCACTTTTCCTTCCACCTCTTTCCCTTTTCTTCTACACTCTCTTCCTTCCTTTTTCACCCTCTTAGGCGGCAAGGGCCAACCTTGAGTGGAAACAGGACCTGTCCCTGCAACCACACAAGGGTATAGTGCCCGGGCAGCACTGGTAGAGTAATTGTGTCAGCCAAGCCTTTCTTGCTATGGCACATTACCTACCCCCTTGTTGGGCTCCGTGGTGGGCGGTGCACCCGGGCACTGAACTTTCTTTCCCATCTTTATGGGTCTGCAAACAAAAAAACCTCTGATCGGGCCCCGAAAAGGGTCCGCACCGAAGTACCGTTCCAGTCTGAAAAGTCCTCCGTTTCTGAAAAATTTCCAAGTATTTTAGTTCTTCATTCTGAGAATGAAAAGCCACTGGGCAAACTGTCCCCCTTCCTTGTAGCTAAGGCACTAGAAGGAGTTGTTGGCAAAAACTTCAACGCAAAGAAAATGGCGTCCGGAGACCTCCTTGTGGAAATTAGTACAAAGCAGCAGTGTGATGCCCTCTTAGGTCTTAACTTTGTATCGGACAATGAAGTCAGTGTTACCCCTCACCGCAAACTGAACACTGTCCAAGGAGTAATTTCCGAAGACGACCTGCTGGACACATCTGACGCAGAGCTGGTGGAGGGCCTCTCTAGCCAAGGAGTTGTCGCTGCACGACGAATCACAATTCGTCGTGATGGCACAGAACTTAAAACAAAACACATAGTCTTAACGTTTGAGTCCGCCACACTTCCAGAGGCCGTGAAAGCTGGCTATCTCCACTGCAGGGTTCGGCCCTATGTGCCTAATCCTCGAAGGTGTTTTAAATGCCAGAGGTTTGGCCATGGTTCCCAGCAATGCCGTGGAAAAGCCACTTGTGCAAAATGTGCTAAGAATGACCACCCCACAGAGTCTTGCACCAACGACGCACACTGTGTGAACTGCGGTGATCCCCACCCTGCATATTCTCGATCTTGCAGAACGTGGAAGGAGGAGAAGGAGGTACTTGCACTTAAAGTCAAGGAAAACCTCTCCTACCCAGAGGCACGCCGTCGCTTCGGATTCTTGCGTAAGGCAGTTTTGCGCAGGTGGTGCAGCGGGGACCTGCACCACTGATGGTAGCAGCGGCCACCCAGACATCCTTTCTGGACTATGGGAGGCCACTGCAGTCCCCCACGCCCCAGCTGAAGATTCAGCTTCCGGGGCGTGCAATCTCGGCTGGGCGGTCCACCGACCCTCCCAGCCAGAGTGCGAACCTTTGCACTCCAACGGGACAACAGCCTTTGTCCTCTCAGGCTGTTTCCCAGACCCAGGATGGGCCGGCGGCTACCGCAACCGTCCCTCCTCCGCAGTCTCCTTCCAGGGAGAAGGGTCGACACTCTCGCCCGCACTCCCTGGAGAGAGCATCATCAAAGGAGCGGCATGGCTCTCGTGCCGCTCCTGCAGCGCCTGAGGGGCAGGAACGGGTGGACCTGGGTGACGCCTCGCCCAGCACCTCCTCTGCCCCTTTGGCTGGTCGTGGGCGGGGCATGGCGCCCCGTTCCCCAAACGCTAACAAACCTAGAGGAAAAGCCTCGCCTCAGGAAACTGAGGCCATGGATGAGTGTAGAGAAGTCTCCACTCATGCGTCTGACCAGGACGACATGGAGTGGCAGACTTCTAAGAGTAAACACAAAGGCAAAAAACCTGTGATCGCTCCAACGTGAGATTGTAAATTAAGTTTTGCCACATGCGGCAGCTTTAGAACATTTATTTATTCTCCCAGTGTTTCCTCTTTATTCATATTTTAACTCCTTTTAAAACGATGACCAATTTCCATTTTATGCAGTGGAACTGCCGTGGCCTAATCAGAAATATAGATGATGTACATTATATTATGGACGAGTTGAGACCAATTGCGCTCAGCCTGCAAGAAACACATTTAAATAACAACCATACACAGATTTTACGTCAGCACCAAGTTTTTAGAAAAGATAGACTCTCCCCTAATATGTCGGGAGGAGTGGCACTAGTGGTGCAGAGTGGTGTTGCTTGCTCAGAGGTCCCCCTTTCTACGCCCTTAGAGGCTGTAGCTGTACGCCTTCTTGTTGACCGTTTGATTACGGTAGTTTCTCTTTATCTGCCACCTAACTCTCCACTGCATATCAGTGAACTTGAGTCACTTGTAAAACAATTACCTCAACCTTTTTTTAATTTTAGGCGATTTTAATGCCCACCACCCTTTGTGGGGTAGTGCTCGCCAGGATTCACGTGGAGGTGTCGTAGAGCGGTTTTTATTATCATCTGGGTTGTGTCTTTTTAATGGGAGGGAACCTACGTTTTTTAGTGCAGCACATCAATCATTTACATCCATTGACCTTTCTATTGCATCACCAATTTTACTTCCATGCTTTTCATGGAAGGTTTTAAATAACCCTTTTGGAAGCGATCATTTCCCTATTGTTTTAGAAAGTACGATGCCAATTCCTTCCATTCCAACACGACTTCCAAGGTGGAAACTGGAAAAGGCTGATTGGTCTCTTTTTTGTTTGGAAGCTTTTATTGATTCGTCTGTTCTCGTAAATATGGGCCCTGAAGATGCCACGCTGTACGTTACTGAAGCGATTATAGATGCCGCATCACGCAGCATTCCCCAGACCTCTGGACGACTTCCCAAAAAGTGCAAGCCGTGGTGGAACGATGACTGCACCACAACACGGAAGTCACAAAACAAGGCATGGTGTATCTTTAGACGATATCCCACTCCACCGAATCTGCTTGAATTCAAGAAAAGAAGAGCCAAAGCACGCTGGACACGAAGGCAAGCCAAAGGCAGTTCTTGGAAAAAATATGTCACATCTTTGAGTAGTTTTGTTTCATCAAAGGAAGCGTGGGATCGTCTTAGAAAGATCAGGGGAGACTACCGGTCTTTCAGGATACCCCTTTTCCATCAGCAACATCCCTTAAGGAACAAGCAAATGTTCTTGGTGAACACTTCCAGGAAGTCTCTAACTCAGCCAACTATAGTGAATCCTTTAAGAAGTTTAGAGCAACAGCAGAAAGACAACCTATTTCTTTTTCTGGTGCCCAGGGTGTTCCTTACAACAAGCCATTTACACGGTGCGAGCTTGAATTGGCTCTTGGCGTCAAAAAGAATCTGCGGCTGGGCCGGATAGGATTCAATACGAGATGCTAAGGAGACTGTCGCCTGACTCTTTAAACAATTTGCTCACCTTTTTTAATCTACTGTGGGATGCTGCTTGTTTTCCTGACTGTTGGAAAAAGGCACATATAATCCCTCTACTGAAACCTAGCAAAGACCCCTCTTTACCGACGAGCTACCGCCCAATTGCACTGACAAGCTGCTTGGGCAAAACCTATGAAAGACTCGTTAATCGCCGTCTTGTACATCTTTTAGAGGCAGAGGGTGTGTTTGATACAAATCAGTGCGGCTTCCGAGCGGGCCGTTCCACGATAGACCACCTTGTCCGCCTGGAAACTTCTATTCGGGAAGCATTTGTCCATCGCCAGCACTGTGTTTCTGTCTTCTTTGACCTACAAAAGGCTTACGACACAACTTGGAGATATGGAATCCTTCGAGACTTGTATTCATATGGTGTCCGAGGTCGCATGCTTCGTTGTATTCAAAGTTTCTTGACGGGCTGGACCTTCCAAGTGCGCTTGGGCTCGGTCCTGTCGGATGTTTTTCTCCAGGAGAATGGCGTCCCTCAGGGTGGAGTATTAAGCGTTACACTCTTTGCTGTGAAGATTAATAGTCTGGCTCAGGTTATACCACCATCTGTATCCTACTCAATGTATGTGGACGATGTACAGATATTGTTTTCCTCTTGTAACCTGTCCAGCTGTGAACGGCAATTGCAGCTCACAATCAATAAGATGATCAAGTGGGCTGATGAAAATGGCTTCAGGTTCTCTCCCGAAAAGACAGTCTGTGTTCCCTTTTCACTCCGCCGTGGCCTGTCTCCAGATCCAGTGTTGTACTTAAATGATGTTGCTATCTCTGTAAAGGAGGCGCACAAGTTTCTAGGAATAATATTTGATAAAAAGCTCACTTTTATACCCCACTTGAAAGAGTTGAAACATAAATGCCTACGTTCATCAAACATCCTCAAAGTGTTGTCGCATACGTCCTGGGGGTCTGACAGGCGGTGCCTCTTGCGACTCTATAACTCCTTGGTACGGTCCCGCCTGGACTATGGCGCGATTGTTTATGGGTCGGCACGTCCGTCTGCCCTAAAAATGTTGGACCCCGTCCATCATCTGGGGCTTAGACTTGCCACGGGAGCATTTCGAACATCACCTGTGCTTAGTTTGTATGCTGATACACATCAAATGTCCTTGGAAAAACGAAGGCAATATTTGAGTCTTTGTTATGCTTACAAGATATACAGCTATCCTCAACATCCCACTTTTGATGCACTTCAACCTTCTACGTCCTTCCGACTCTTTGAAAACAAGCCTAGCATTGTTCGGCCCCTGAGTTTCAGAGTGCAGAGCATGGCAACATCGCTCCATCTCCCCTTTAGTGAGGCTGCTTTGCTGAGGAGCAATGAGAGAGTTGCGCCTTGGGACCTTCTGCCAATCTCTTGTGACTGGTCACTGTCTAAGCACAGAAAGAGAGCTGTTTCTCCACTCGTTCTTCAGCAGGAATTTGCCGATTTAGAACAGAAATACAAGGACTACTCGCATTTTTACACTGATGGATCGAAAACATCAACTTTTGTGGGGTGTGCAGTTTATTCCATTACCTTCAGGAAAGTTCGACAACTCCACACTCTTGCAAATATTTTTACTGCCGAATTGTATGGTATTTTAATGGCTGTTGAGCACTTATTAGAGAACAATATCATGAAAGCAATTCTGTTTGTCGACTCCCAAAGCGTTCTTCTAGCCGTTTCGTCCTTAGCAGACAGCAAGAACCTTCTCGTGCAATGTCTTCGGGTACGTCTCAATCGAGCACTTCAACTAGGACACCAGATCAAATTCTGCTGGGTCCCAAGCCACGTGGGTATTTCCGGCAATGAAAAAGCAGACTTGCTTGCTGCCTCTGCAAAAGAATACCCAAAACTGCCTCTTGGCCTGCCACACCAAGACCTGAAACCGATCATACAGAAATCGATTATGAAGTCATGGCAGTTGGATTGGGATTTGGAAAAAGAGAACAAGCTTCACAATATCAAGCCCCAACTGGGGGTATGGGAGAGTTCTTTCCATAAAGTCCGTCGGGTTGAGGTTCTCCTTTGTCGCTTAAGAATTGGTCATACCCGTTTGACCCATTTGCACCTGCTCTGTGGTGAGGATGTTAAACTTTGCGACAAATGTGGGAAGGATATGACTGTTTTGCACATCCTGTGGCATTGCAAAGCTTTAAACCAAGAGCGCCGAAAATGTTTTCCAGAACTTTTTCGAGATCACCTCCCCTTTCATCCATATTTTCTGCTTGGTGATCAACCATTGGTACCATTCGACCGAGTTTTAAATTTCCTTCATAACACTGGCCTTTTACACCAGCTGTAACTTGCAGTTCTTTTAGATTACACCTCTAAGCCCTTCGGAAAAACCTTTGTTTGGCGCAATATGGCCTAAGTTGCTCTTGCGCCAAAAAACCCCAATCATCATCATCATCATCAACAACATGCCTGGGTAGCTTGTTTCACTCCGATGTTGTGCGTGGGAGAAAATAGTATTTAAAGGCATCAATTCGGGACCGGTGTTTAATAATCGTTTTCGGGTGTGTAAATCTGGTATTTTTTCTAGTCGCGAAAGTTACGTACTTGTCCTGTGGAATTTTGATGTGATGGTTGATGATTTGGAAGATGGTTTTAAGGCGAGCTATTTTTCTTCTAGTTTGCAAGTGTAGTATATCAGTTTGACACATTAGCTTTGAAGGGGAATGGTTACTTCCAAATTTGTTGAACACAAACCTAAGCGCTCTTCTCTGAACCATTTCTAATTTGTCTAAGTTTTTTTGTGTAAACGGGTCCCATACAACACTCGCATATTCAAGAGGGGGACGAATTAAAACTTTATAAGCAAGCAATGTAGTGGTAGATGAAGCATCTTTCAAGATTCGTTTTAAATACCATAATTTGTTGTTGGCTCTGCTTACTATGCAATCGATATGGTTGTCCAATTTAAGTTCCGAAAACAAAGTAAGTCCTAGTAACGTTGCTAAGCAAAATAAGTCCTAGTAACGTTGCTAAGCTTGTGCCCGGAGAACTCGTAGTCAAAGAGAAGTGGGGATTTTTTACGCGAAATCGTCATGCTGACATATTTCTCTTTATTTAATGTCATTAGCCAATCACAGCACCAGTTATATTTTAGAGCGCAGCTCTTAGGCGTCCGTTTCCGGCTTGAGCGGCGGCGGCGTGGGCATCGCCATCGCCCCCCCCCTCCACGCCTTCCCTCCCTCCTCAAGAGCTGCACTCTAATTCGGCGTTACAGGGAGTTGTAAGCGGCTTTCATTTTTTTCAAGTTATTATTTAAGTTTATTTGATCATTACGTGTTTTTACTTCAGAGTATAGTACGCAATCATCTGCGAACATTTTTATGCGAACATCGATCGTTTCCACGATATCATTAACATTTATTAAAAACAACACAGGTGCCGGAACCGTGCCCTGGGGCACTCCTGGGGTTACTGGCGATACGCTGGATACGCTATTGTGGAATGGAACATACTTCCTTCTACCCTTAAAGTAATTCTCGAACCATTTAAATAAGGAGTCCGATTTAAGAATTGTTTGTAATTTAGCTAAAAGTTTGTCGTGGGATACCTTATCGAAAGCTTTTGCCGGGTCTAGAAAGATGACATCTGTCTGAGAACGGTTATTTAAGCATTCGCTAACTTCGTGGACTGTTTCCAGAAGTTGAGTTACAGTTGAAAGTCCCCTATTCAAACCATGCGGTTCTTTAGTTATTATTGAGCGAAAGTCTAGATTGTTAGTGATGTTGGAGCATATGATATGTTCTAGTATCTTGCAGCATTGGGAAGTCATTGATATTGGTCGATAGTTTGTGACGTTTGTTTCCTTTCCGGATTTTAGGATGGGAACTATTTTCGACACTTTCCAATCTTCGGGAAGGGAACCGAGAGACAAGGATTTTCTGAAAATTATGTGCATGTATTTAGAAATCCATCCAGCATATCGCTTCAAAAAAGCCGTGGGAATTAAATCTGTGCCGGAACTTTTTTTATCGTCAAGGTTAAGCAATAAGGACAAGATACCTTCTTCAGATATGTGCAGTTCATCGATCGCTCCTATATCATCTAAATTTTCAACAGGAGGTACATAATGGTTAGCAGTGGTGACCTAAGAAACAAAATTACAATGTAGGCCTTCAGCAATTACGGACGCTTCTTTTGTTAAGGTACAATTTATGAGGAAACTGTTTGCCATCTTTCGCTTCAATCGAAAGCGTCTGCAGAATTTTTTTGGCGAGGATACCAAAAAGTACGGAAGTGTATTCGCGTCTCCAGCTCGCCGCTCGCCCTCCCGCGGCGGAAACGGGAAGCGCTCTAGTGAGGGTCCCCCGATTCTCCTGCTAAGCGGGCATGGCGGAACTGCTCGCGATCATGGCTCGTAAAATGTCGTTTCCGAATGCAAACAACACTCTTCACTGTCCCAACGTGGTGCTGCAGCGGGTATGGGATTGTACCTTATTAGAGAGTTTGAGTATTGCGCATAGAAGCAAACGCAAGCGCTGCCCGTTTGTGTTAAGGTGGCTTGCTCCACGTTTTGCGCGCGCAATGTTTCCATGCTCTGATCGAAGACCGCAATTTCGGGTTCTGCGCGCGCGCAGCTTGGAACATGTAAAGCTAACGCAAACATACAGCGCTTGCGTTCGCTCGTATATGCAATAATACAACTCACTGCTGTTTCACTGTTTTCCAACACCAACGAAACGTGCTGCAGTGAGCAGACCCACAGGCAGGTAGGCGTTCCTTCAAACTGGAAAGGCTGAGGATGGCAAAACGACGGCAAACAAATACGAAAGGAAATAAATGTTAAAAAAAAGTTATAATTGAAAAAAAGTATCAATTTTTTTCTTGTGGGGGGGGGGGGGGATTTGGTCTGGAAGGATATTGGCGGCGACTTGGGAAGTTTTGCGGATTGTCAAAAGTCGCTACTTTTTTAGCATCCTCATTAATCTAATTTTACATGAATTTCTCACATTAGCTAGGGTGATGTTATTGATTTTAGACTATTTATTTTATAACTTGGTAATTCAAAATGCTGCAATTGGCACCAATGATGATAATTAGCACACTTTAGATTGTCATACTTGTTCCCGTGTTTGAAATTCGATCATAAGCAACTAATTATTTTAGAGCTTGAAAATGGAGTATTAAAATATCGTAATAATAATATTTATATTATTATTAATACAAATCGTGGCACTGTATGTCCCCAATTAACGCTACGATCACAGAAATACGCCATTTAATCATTACCGTTTTTTCTGAAAGGTGTCATTTTGTTTTCTTTTTATCACATGAAGACCTCTGACATCGTTATCAAGATAAACCAACAGTCTAACACTGGGTGCAATATAAACTCATGCGTCACGCTTTGCTTTAAAAACGCGCAAATTTCAGCTGCCTGACTCTGATTCCGTCTTTGAATTTTTCTAGTGAGAACAGCGTTTCTTAATTCGTACGTTTTGTGAACATATCGTATAAACTGGACTTCTTCTGTTATTCTTGTTCTGGGAAAGATATTAAAGTAATTAATCTTCTAAATACCCCAAAAGCCATTGAAAGGCCCGCAGTTCATGGTTTCATATGACAATTATGTGAGCCAGAAAAGGTAGCAAGAACGCACAAATATCCACACTGGATTTTTGAACAACTACAGCATTATATGTTACCTCTAATGTGTATGAAAGACCCTGTCTTTAAAAGGACGAACGTTTCCGCGAACAACTTCTTTAACTAAATAATTACGGTGTGAGACACATTGTGAGTTATGAAAGAATCTGAGATTAAGACCGATTCCGAGAAATTAACTGCAAAATAAAGGTAAGTTTCGGGTTTACTCCGGAATTAAAACGTACCTCTTGCCCTAAATATTGCGCTAAATACCGTTTTTGTTTTTAGGATAAAGAGGTGACCTGCGCTTATAACACCCTAGCTCCCTAGTATTACCAGAAATAAATTGTGTCGCTCAATGGAGCCAGCAAACTAGACAGGCTCAGCAGCGGCACGCATCTCCGACCCTCACTAAACCGGCCATTTTTGAAAACGAGTGGCGCCACCTATAGTGAATTGGAGTCGCGGATAGTTGAAGTACCGTGCCTTAGCTTAGGATATCATTTGTTTATGGGTTTCTTTCAGTTCATTAATGCGGTATTTGCCTGTTATTGTGATTGTTTTTTTAAATTTTTTTCGCATTCTTGAAATTTTTGCGCCCAGTTTGGATTATCTCACGTGTTATCCAAGGATTCTTCTTGTTTATCTTTTTATTTTTTGTTGGAATATATTTAGTAATGCATTCGAGAATATTGTCTTGAATGAGTTCAACAAATCATTCATACACAAATTTTCTGGTTCTGAAAACAAGCAAAATAAATCGAGGGAGAGTTCGGGATGATCTAAGATGGAAACATCATCTGCACTCATGAAGTCGTTAACAGAAATTGTAGTTGTCAAGTCACGATTGCACATTGTTAGGGGAAAAGATGCGACAACCATCTTATGATCGCTGACACCATCGCAAACGTTACATCACTGTCGTCGGATAGCTCGTTGCTAATCAAGACAATATGAAGTTGATATTGCGAAAAACCCTGAACTCTCGTGGGTTCGCATACAAGTTGGTCGAGATTAAACGTAAAGGCGATATCAAGTAATGCCTCTGCACTTTCCCTTTCATCCGATCCTGGATGCAACATTTTCCAGTTGATGCGAGGTAAGTTGAAATCGCCAGCAAGAACGACCTTATTGTGATTTTTAACACGCAGTAAAAGGTACTCTTTTTTATCTTCAAAAAGAGACGGGTCGGCGTTTGGGGGTCGACAAATTCCGAAGACTATTACGCGTGTGTTATTAATCTGAATAGTGCACCAAACTGATTCCTGCTTTTTGACATTGCCTAAGCGAGCGTACTGAAGTCCAGGTTTTATCAAAAGTGCAACGCCTCCCCTCTGGTAGGTCGATCATTTCTGAGTATTGTGCAGTAAGGCGGAATTATTTCAGAGTAATTTATCGATGGGTTAAGCCATGTCTCAGTAATAATTACTATGTATGGTTCTCATGTAAGAAGAATTGGTTCTAACTCGGTCGTTTTATTCACAACTATAGGCGATCCAATAAACGAAAGAATCGGACGTAGTTCGTGGAATTGTGGTTTATCCGCCGGGATCACATGGGGTGCAACAGAAACCGGGGCACCCTACCGGACGTCTAAGGGGACTTGTAAGATTACAGTCGACTGGTTTTTGACTCTCCCCACAACCGGGCCAGTTCATACTGATGATGCCACCCGGATAAGTGGCGAAACGTCTGTGTTGTTGTTATATTTTTTGTTGTTGTGTTAAGCCAGAGTAAACTTATTTAATTATGACGTTCTTTTCGCCTGTCTTTTTTTCGACCAAGTTTCCCAGCTTTTACCACTGTCTCGGGTATTCTACATCACGATCAACTTCCACCAGCTCGCCTGCGCACTCACCGTTTTTTCATTAAATGGTTGCTAGTCCAGCAGTGCGGATGTATATTTTTTGTGTGTTTAATCTTTTATGTTAAGCTGGTAATTTCAATGATCATTTCCTACGTTTTTATCGATTATGCACTCGTTTGCTTTTGTTGCTTTTGGAGCGCAGCTCTTAGACACCGTTTTCGGGTTGAGCGGCGTCGGCACCGCGGTCGGCGTCGGCGTAACCGCGTGACGTCACACGTGACGTCACGTGTGACGTCACGAGGGTCACCAGTGACTTCACTTGGGTCGCCAGTGACGTCATGTGTGAGGTGACGAGGGCCACCAGTGATATCACGAGGGTCATCAGTGACGTCACGAAGGTCACCAGTGACATCACGTGTGATGTCACGAGGATCACCAGTGACATCAAGAGGGGCACGGTTGACGTCACGAGGGTAACGATTGACGTCACGAGGGTCACGTGTGACGTCACAAGTGTCACGAGTGACGTCGCGAGGGTCACTAGTGAACTTACGCTCGTGAAATCACACGGGCACATTCTTCCCTTCCCTCCTCCGCCTCAAGAGCTGCGCTCTAATTTGGCGTTAGAGAGAATTGGAAACGTCTTTTCCCCTCATTTTAATATGTAAAAAAATGTCAAAACTACATACTTCTTGTTTCAATATTTCTTGCTATCCTATCTCCTGCGGAAATTACACCCTCATTCGAGACTTGATGCTATACGGGTGCGAAAAGCACTTAAATTGTTTATAATGATAAATATTTATACAACAAAATCTAAACTTTGATTTTACTTCCGGTTACAATAATAGAAATTCCTAAAGAAAATTACTGGCGACTTCTATTATGTAGCCTGCTAAAATAAAATAATGTTACTCAAGATAGCGAAGCAGTCATCTTACTTTCTCCCCGAAATTTCTTACTAATAACTGACCCGGAAAACAAATATAACCGCGAATAAAATAATAATCGAATAATCGGAAGAATGCGATCTATTGCCCTGCTCAAATTTACATGCATGCTTGGATTATTTTTTCTAGAGCCGGTGAAGGACTAAGGCGTGCTTATTTCCTTGAAGCCTGCGCCGACGCTTGGAATAAGAATATTAGACACTTTGGGATGCTGAATATTAGGAACATGAACGATTATCAAGCGGCCAGAGGAAGCAGCATGCAGCAACTCAAGGTGAGTAAAAATATCTTTGAATTATGTTTAATATATGTAAATTTGGCGTGAAAAAAACAAAACAAAAGTACCTTTTGTGTTTCAAGGGGTTAGAACACGAAAAATAAAGGGGTAGATTACACTTCAAATGAAATACTCCTCGTTTGCTTAGTGTATACATACAATTTCACGGTTTCCAAATTCCTAGAAATTGCAATAAATAACTGAGCAATGTTGAACGTTTGCATCTTGCGACCACTCAATAGTTACAGGATTCTGACATCAACTGCTCACTTTAGTCAAACTTGTCACACCATGTTGTCTTTACACCACATGATCATGATCGTGTAAGTGAAGGATCTCTCATTCTAGGCTTGCCCATTCTCACCCATGCTTGTCCGCTCCAATGCTATTCTCGATCTCGGTCATTACCTCACCCCCCCCCCCTTTCCTGGCTTTCCTCTCTGGAGGACACTGCTAGTAGCTTGCGTCTGGCCTCTCACGGAATATGATTAACATGGCATTTCTCATACCGTAATTAAAGAAGTGTCTTCTGAAATACATATGATATAGGATGGTTATCTTCACGTTTATACGGATGGTGCCAACATGTCATATTAGTGCATTGTATTACCGAAATTATTCTCGAAACTTGAACGACTCACGTCGATTGTCACGATTTTTTACAGCAGAGCTCTATACGTTATCACTTACAATGGAATGCATTATCAACTAGAAAATGCGAAGGCCCGTTATGTTTGTTTAGTCTCAGACAGTGATTGTTCTAATTGGCTCTCTTAAGGCGGCGGTCCCATCGCCCCAACCATAATACCGTTGGCAGCTGTGCTTATGCTCCTGTTTGCGGTGCAAATGTCACGTTTGTGCGCCTGCCACGTATTTCGTTCTTTTTACAAATATATTTCCAATTCATCATCAGTCTTTTAGTGTATGAATGTGATATGCATTTTCCAAAACCTGACGTACAATAAGAAAACAAAAAGTGCAAGTTTTGATATTTTCAGTGACATACCTCTATGCATTCCAAGTTTGTAGACTTGTAATGCATCCAAGAGGCGTTCTTATTTTCATTTACTGGAGGAAAGACTCATCTAGTTCCGTGAATTTGTTTAGCCTAATTAAGGCACTCACTTTTTATTATTTATTTATAAAGAGCCTTTTTTGTTATTTTGAAGTGTTGTAACTCAATTTCCCGTCATAAGGCAGCCATGACATTTAAGGGAATGCTCCTTGTAAACATAGGAGATCAGCATAAAAAGCTATTAGAAGTGGAACTCCAGCAGTTCGTTTGTAAACACCACTTGATGGTGATAAAATTTCAAAAACTTTCCTTAACGCGTTTTTGGTTTTCTCAGATACAGCTCCGGCATCTGATCTAATATTTTTTTAATTGTATGCTAGAAAAACCGGGCTGGTTTTCTGTAGGGCTGGTTTTGTTGTATTTATATTCAGATTTGCTTAAACAAATTTAAATCGTGGGACTATTTTCAAGCTCGACTATGTGCGGAAGAAACCGGTTTCAGAGAAGAGGCCAGCTATTTAAGCAACGATTCTTGAGTTAGAGCTTCTCTCTATGAAATTAAAATCACTTTCTATGATTGTAACTTTTTAAAGCATACTAAATGCCTTGATATTAAAAATGACTTACGTTGTAGCAGACGGCTCACACTTGCGCCATCTTTTAAAAGGTAGCTGAAATTCGAGGTTGAGAATTTCAGGAAAAGTGGCGCTGATTCTGTCCCTGACGCACAGGATTCTCGTCTCACATATTTCCTCGCACTTCTTCCTCGTTTTTGCAATGAATCAATTTTGCGAGAAAAAAAAAGAAGAAAAAAGAAAAAACGAGAAGCGCGTTACAATGGTCATGGGCAAGTTCTCGAAAACATCTAGTGCCTATAAATAAGCTTTTCAATGCTGCCCGCCATGTTCTGACGCCACAAAAGGTGCAAATATTGAACTACATATGATAGCGATGACGTAGGGAAATTTTTGTTCCTTCACTTTAAGATAAACAGAAATACATCTTCTTACGGTTCCACCGTTCCAACCGCGCCAGTTCTTTTTTGTTCCCCATCGTGAAACGATTCAAGATTTTCAGTTTTAACGTTTCTCTACTCGTAGACAACTTACGAAGAGTGTCATGTCCAAACTGCAGGGACTGGGTATCAGTGTAAGGCGACATACAGCTGGTCATCATGGCTCAACTCTGAGGCTCAGGAAAAGGGTCTAACAAACCCCTAGGTGCGCTATCGAAAGCGTTACACATGGGCGAAACCCTCCCTAGGTCGCCTTTCTTTGGATTACTCTTTATTTTATTTATTGAAATAGGAATAATGTTGGACAATCAATTTTCACGGTGTTGGTTTATTAATGCAACGACTCCAAGCCTCCACTTTGCGCTTCGCCCCAAACATGACTCTTGCCGCTTGCAACTAATGATAAGCAGCCAGAATGGCCTACTAGAAACAGCGCGTCTCAGCTGAGACTGGTTGAAGAAAGCACTTCCAAAGCCAGCGCACGAACTGAGTGGGACACAAGTGGCGTCTCAACACACTCGCGCGCCCCACCCTCTGCAGTGCTTTCTTTCACTCAGTGTCAGCTGAGATGCTGTTCTAGCAAGCCAGTCCAGGATCACAACTCGTCAAGTTTCCTCGCACTTCCCTTTCGTTTTCGGGAGTCCCCGCAATCAGTGCAGCGAAATAAAATCAAGCGAGATGCTCAGTGCTGCCCTGCCATATTCTACTATGACCGCGCTAAAGAGCGGTTTTCCCTATGGCCTTCACTCTCGCCTGGGAGCAATGGAAGTTCTTTAGCCACCTGGGGGTGCAACCGTATACCATGCCCTACCTCCCCTCTATCCTGGGAAAAGTGGCTCCATTCATTGTTGTGCAAATGCTGGAGATACGTGCCGCGCGCCACTTCTGGGAAGAAATTGGCGTCTGAAATCTAGCCCAGTGCTGCGCTGTGCCGCTATGATCTTCCCAAGGGCTGCACGTTGCACGTGCCTCGTGCATCGGCGCACCTTGCGCTACTTTTGAAACATAAAGGGGCTTTACCATGCCCAACACCACCTGAGCCATCCTGAACAACTGTTCCCCGACCACTGCGATTGAAAATGTGTGCAATATACTTGCTTGAAATAACTGCAACGAGCCGATTGAAATAAGTTTCGGCTTACAATAATTAAATGCTTGTCAATACAAACTCGATTCTTGAGGAAACGAGAGAAAGAGATGTTCCGCATATGTCCCTGCAGGCAGACGGCCTCATAACCTGTGGGTCTAATTACTCTAGAAACTTCTCCAACTCAACCCCGAAACAAAGAAGAAACAAAGAAGACAACACGGTGAGGATGAGGTGCCTCTCAGAAGGATTTAAAGCGCAGTAGGTGCGATAGGGTTACAGCAATCCCTTCGAGCTCTTCTTGTCGCAGGGAGCAACTACTCCCCGTGCAAAGACCGTAAGAGATCGCGCCTGTTCACTCTAGCCCGGCCAATGTTCTTTCAACTGCTGAACGAGACAAACGCATGTTCATTAGCACTCTCGGCTTCAAACCTAAACACGTCAGGATAATAATGCGGAGTGAAAACTTGCGCAGCAGAACGCCAGAACCACTCAACTGAAACCACGCCGCCACTCATTTCGATCTGGATGAGCACCGTACCGGCGTGCTAAATTTCTCACCCACGTCGGATAAACTAGGTGCCTCTTAGGATAGTTTAACTTTCCACTGCCTAAACATTTAACAACAAATTACCTACGGTGTATTTGCACAAACATTATTCTAAACAGAAATAAGCAGACGTTATCGCGTTTCGAAGTCACGTTCTCCAGATCTCGAATGCTTGCTAATCCCCATATTACGCCACTTCGCCGACAGCTGGGGATTGTAACACCATTCCGGCGAGAAAATGATATTGCGTCGAACGAAAGTTCGATGTTGTGCATAAAATGAATGATGGAAGTTTGAAATCGTTGCCTTCTCGCACCAACAGCGACAAGGTTGACATCCTGATACTCGTAGATTAATGTTTCCTTCATTAACGCAAATCGGAGCACCGTCGAACTGTCAACTTCGACGTTGTTTATTGAGAATGCAGCAAATTCAAGCATCCACCATGCTTTTTCACAAACATAAACAAACTAATCGAACGCATCGTTCGACGCCATCTTCCTTTACATGCCGGCGCCTTGTTTTGGAACATGCTTCCGCCATGTTCCAAAACCACGAATGGTGCAAACCTTGAACTACATATGATAGCAACGACGAAGTGGAATTTATTTTCCTTCACTCCAAGCTAAATAAGCAGGCATTTTGTTTAAGATTTCTAGCTTCCCAATTACGCCGGTTCTGTTCTGTCCGCCATCGTGCAGGGATTCTTCAGCTTTTAAGCCTTACTTTACTCGTAGACAACGAGCGGAGAGAGTTATGCCTAAAACTCTATGACTGGGCATCACGGTGAGTAAAAAAACCAGTCATCGTGGCCTATATTTGGCACTCTGAAAAAAGGTAGAATAAACCGCTTTCCTGTAACGTACGATAATGATAGGCCAAACGCTCATTGTGCCGTTTTCCTGCTGAAAATGTTTGTTTCTTTGATTTAAACAGCCGCAGTATTGCTGTTATAAGAGCAATTGCTTCGCGGCAACTTGACGATCTAGGTCTTGCAAGCGCTGCTTGCTGCTTCCAAACATTTAATTAAAAATAAATATCTCGCTGTATACATGGGCGACTAATTCAATAAACGTTTTCTGAAACTGAACCTCACACGCATGCCGGTTTGGTGGCTCTAGTAGAATAATATTTCTTTGAGTTTAGAAACCTCAGCTGAAGTAAAAAATGTATTGAATTACTAGTAACTCGTTACTCAAAAGTGTGAATTACAGAACCTTTTCAACTCAAGAAATGTAACTCAGGCGTTTAAAAATGTCTATAAAATGTAATTGACTACATGTAACTTGTAAGGCGTTGCGAACAAGCCTGCCCGCAATCCGCACTGCGCGATGTACGAAAAGGGCCTAATAGGGCCTTCCCGTAGATCCTAAGCTGTAGAATGTGGGCCTAACGAACGTGTGCTTAATCTGCAGTCAATGTTTCGGCACAAGCTCAAACTGGTTACTGCTAGCATCGCATAAGCTTTTGTGAATGGCCTAAAGATTCCTAAAGGTGATTCTGCTTGGTATTATCAGTTGCGAGGTCTCTCGTGCTGCAAAATAATTGTAGACGAAAACTGCGGTGCCCGACGTCGAAACTGATCATTTCAACCAGAATCAAATTATGTAAATTCATGTAGATCAGACATAACAAGCCGGCGTTTTCTACTGGTTACAATGTTCAATATCACCTTGCATCTCCTGTTTACACTGAGTCAATTGAGCCTGAACACCTATTACGTTTCTAATTCTTTACATTATTTTTATTATTTTATATTGAAATCACCGTGAAGACCGCGTGCATAGACCTTCATGTGGTCTACGGTTCGTTTTAATTTAAAAAGATCAGACCGTCTACGGTGTTTTGCCATTTGAACCTGAACGTGCAGACGGCCATAGGAACGTGAAGACACACTGAACTTTGGATGATCCGGACCGCTTGGCTGTTCCCCCGTGTAAATGTTGTAAAAATGCTAATAAATATTACAACAACAAGTGTGGGTGACTTAAATCTTTGTCAACCAATGGCAACATATGATGCCAAAAAGAATTGACTTATTACAGGTCGTGTGTAAAGGGCAGAACTTTGAAATCCCAACGGCTACGTACGTGCCATTCCCGCGCTTCAAATAACTCGCATAGATGGCGCAAGGTGTCCAGAAAAGTGCAGCGAGCAGAGCAGAACTATGGCTTGTCTCTACGAGGTGCGGCTCACGGTACGCTCCCTTTTGTTTTCAAATATTTATGTGTAATAAACCCTTTATTTTTGTAGAACTTACTTTTTTGCATAAATAGGAATCTCTGACGGTGCATTCTGCATATCTTTGACGGGTAAAAGTACTGTAGACTTGCGTCCACATGCTTTGCCGTCAGGAAAATGGTGTTCTATATTCTCGCTCCCCGCATTTACGGTTGCGAGGAGGTGTTTCCTGCTGATATATACGTTAGAAAACAAGCGCGCCTGCATATGCACACATTAACAGCGTTCTCACAAGCATTGTTTTTTTTCTGTGACAGACGTCACCTGACTGAAGAAGATATTCCAAGCCATTCTTTTCGACTGCCCAAGGGGTAGCGTATGTTCCTGAGTTGGACAACTCGATGATGACTTTGGGAAGCCCCACCCAGTCAGGGTGGGGCTTTCACACAGATGAATCACAAGTGCAGGAATCAGCAACTGTGAAGAACAGGGTAAAAAGACATGGCACTGGGTAAAAAAGATTTACGACTGAATGAAGACTTTGAGACAAGTAAAACAATTCCATGGGTCACGACAGTAGGAGCGAAAACACCACAGAGTATGTTCACTAAGCTCGTTGATGAAGATTTGATAGAACATCTCATGTTTAAAACAAATCGCTACAGGACGCAGAAGAACAAAACAAAGGTGAAGGCCATCAGA
>JAZHYW010009647.1:0-133867 GCA_037355805.1 Ixodes ricinus
AACTTCGTTTCCGGAAAGAGCGGAGAGAAAAATACGAGGACGTCGTCGTTCCATCAAACCACAATGCCAACGGCCGCCAGTCACTCGACGACGCGACAATTCAAACAACCGCCATTCACTAAAACGTCATTCAACCGCAAAGAAGTGAAATAAAATAAGAATAATTATTGCAAATCGAGCGCGTTGGTAAGGTTCATTTAGCGGATGAAATACCGCAGAAAAGAGAAATCGACTACCTTAAACCTAAACATTCCAGACTGCTTCACACATCGACGGGATATGCTATAGTGTTTTAACTTTAAATAGGGTAGGGCGTCGATTAAAATGTTTAGCCCGCTTAATCGCCACGCTTTAATGGATTAATTAATGGATTAATTGGTTTCGTTCATTTGCATGCATAATATGTATAAAAATTCAGAATTATCGTCTTTTATTTTTTTGCTTCAGCTGAATGTGTTAGAAACGACGCAATATAGAATATCGACTATGAATCAACCTCGATGTGTAGCTGAGAACAGTTCAAGGACACTCACAAATTTTTCCTTCAGCTGCATGAGGCAAAGAGGTTCGTTGGTATTCTCCGGCACAAGCGACCTCCTTTCCCAGTTCACAAAACACCCAAATACTATACCACTCAATCCTCGGAGCGTGCGACCTTCAGCCTACTCCGTTTCACCTTACGTTGTACCGCAGCGAGGCTGAAGCGTAAGCTCATAGCGTTGCAGCGTCCTTGTGCACGGAGCTTGTGCCGCCGAGATGTGCCCTAGAGCAAGGAGCTCGCGCTTGCAGCCTTTCCTGCGGTACGACACAGGGTGAAACAGAGCATAGCCCGCGCATGTTCGTCGCTTCGGAAAGCGAGCAAATCACGCGCCATACACACGAACACTAAAAAAAAAACACACCAAAAGCCTTTTTTTTTTTAAGGGGTATATATGCTTTGTTTCACATTTAGCGTACAACGCTGTCAATGCTACTGGCGCGAGCATGAGGCTTGATCTCGTTGATCACTTGCACGCCTGCTCGCGCGAACGAAACCATAGACGAAGGCACGCGCTCGCGCCAGTAGCTCTGACAGCGTTGCATATTAAGTGTGAAACGGAGTATAGACTTTGCTATGCTAAACGGACACTCGCACGACACTCGAAGTGGCCGGGACACGGGAAACCTTCTGCATTTGACTGGAGCTACAAATCTCACCCCTACAGTTTACTTTATTCTAAAATTTGAACTAAAGTTTGCCCTTCATACAGGTGTACTCGTCCAAGTCTGCGTGGAGAAAGCGTCATTTACTTTCTTTAGGTTCGCCAACATTTTAACGAATAACCGGTTACAAAACTTAATCGCGATTAAATCACTAATCGATTCATCGGTAGGTTAATCGATCAATTTCCGAGCCCCAAGTTTTTAATATCATTTTCCAAACACAGAATTCAATCATTCTGTTTTCATCTCTTTTCCCATCTGACATTTGCCTTTCCTTCAACAATATTTTTCACTCTCCTTCCAAGATTTGTTGACGTCTTTGCAAAACGTGTCCTTGTTGTTCTTTTTTGTTTTTTAAGTTGAAAGCTTTATGTTGTGCTTTGTGTCCGCCGTGTGTGTTCATTCTTTAGCGCGTAAATAAAAAGAACAAGAGTCGACGAAACATTGGCACGAAGCGTGTGATTCGATCCGAGTGCTCGCGGAACGCCGACGCATGGCTCCGTTTTCGACACACATGAGTCAAGTATCTCGAATACGTGATCTGAGCACGTGGCCAAAGGAGTGGCGGGCTCTAATAAAATCTACTTCTAGACGGCGGTGCCCACTTTCGGAAAACGTCCATTGGAACGACTGCCAGTTGCTAAAACATCGTTTGTTAAAATAGGAAGAAACAGAAAAAAAAAACTACTTGTTGAAACGTGGTTCGACGGAACGGCCGGACCAAGCACCGCGCTGCTGCATCCCGATGTGGAACGCGCCACGCCTCGGCGGCTCGAGCCGACAAGTCCGCGAGCACATCCACGGGGGAAAACAACGAGTCGACACAGAGCTCCCCCGATTCGGCGCCCACATAAATCGCGGAGCAACCCATCCGTCCATTCGAGTGTCACGACGCGAACTTGATGCACGCGCGACGGAAAGAAAACAGCTAAAGCCTGCTGCAGCCAGCGGGGCAGCAGAATGAAGACCTTTTCTGCGGAGAGGAGGGGGACCGGTTCCGCACATAACGTTCGCCGCCGAGCGGGAAAGCGAGCGAGAAAGAAACAAACGACTCCCGCATCACAACAGCCAAGAGTTGCAGGTCGACCGTGTCCAACCGACGCGGTCACAGCAGCGTTCCCCTCACCCCCAGCGTCGCCCGCAAATAAACCCGGCGAGCGACTCCTCCTCGATCCGCGTACAGCGAAACCGCCGCTTTGTGTCACAAAGTCGCTCCACGCTGCCGACGATGCAGCCCGGTTCCGAGCCAAGTGCCTCGGCGCCCAGTCGCTACGCCCAAAAGAAACCTTCCGTTTCGGGCAAAAGACGCGCAGCCAGACGCCTCGAAGAGACGTCAACGGAACGCGAAACGCCCACCTACAAGACGAGGTCTGCGCGCCTAACGTTATTAGAGACGTAGATCGTTTCCGCGGTCGAGCAACGTTCTCGCTACCAGATCCGGGACTATGCGGCGGCAGCGCAGGCATGCGCAGTAGCGGCGGCGTCTTCGTTCCGGAGAGCTTAGCGGAGCGGGGAAAACGGTCCACGATAACTGCCTATCGTTCGTGTATCCCTGACCCGCTCCAGGAGGCGAACACGCCGAAGCTCCACCGGGGTACGACGCAAAGCGCAAGACGCGTCCGTCTTGCTCTTTTCACGCTGCTGGCCAGCGTCTGCACATAAAATGGTATTGGCAGCGCACGTGCAGCCGTCCTCGCGGTGACGAAAATTCAGGCGCGCGCACTATTCCCCCGCGCGAGTGAGTGACCTCGGGGTTCGCGTCTAGCGTAAACTACGTCCAATGAGAGCGGCTTTGTTCGCAGTAGGCGGCTTACAACAAGTCGGCACGGTCCACGCAGCCGGCGGGGACAGGCATATTAGGCGAGGCGGGGAAGCGAAGCAGAACTCAACCATTGCCTCGTATCGCCGGCGTTATCAAGGTCACAGTCGCCAAAGCGGCAGCTGCATCTCTGGACGAGTGCTGAACAGATGCCGACGTCCCACGCGACGGGCACCGGCCTTTTCCTTTAATGTCTTTTTTCTTTTATAATATACGGCGGGAACATTTTTTCCGCTGTCTACAATACATAGCTTCGGTTTTTATTATTCACGATTAGCGTTCAGGAAGCTTTCGGTAGCCAAGGTGTTCGCACTGCAAGAGTACTCGTTTGACCAGCACAGTCTTCACAGATAGATCTCATCCTGAAGCGGAGGCTCCTGCAAAAGATGCTTTTTTCTTCTTCTTCTTTTTTTTCGGTCTGTTCACGAACATTAAACCATGTTGCGCGTATGTTTAGACAGCGGGGAGTTGTGAGCCCCGAAGGGCGTCTGACGTCTCCGATGTAGGTGAGCAATTCAGCTAGTGCAATGAGACCCCGGTACGATGCTAACGGGCGAATGTTTTGCTACGGATGAGCGCTGTATACCTGCGTGCGGTCGTGTATCACTCCCGCCTGGTGGGCGTTAAAGAACTCGGGCTAGCGCTAGCTTATGGGCTCTCAATACAATAACGGCTTTATGCCCCGGGAAGCTGAGGGAGAGTACGGGAGACGAGAGTAGTGGGTAGACCTAAAGCTAGCAGCCTTAATCTCCACTGCACTTGTCGAACGCGTTGGAACGCCGAACGCCGGCGTTCGGCCTCCGGCGTTTGACATTCGCATTCGAACACGTTTGACGAGTGCAGTGAAGGCAAGGGCAGCTAGCTTTCGGTTTACTTACTAATCATTAGAATCAGAGCTCAGCGCAGTGGCGTAGCCAGGGGGGGGGGGGGGGGTTAGCTTTATGGGGCTTCAGTCCCCCCCCCAAGTCGACCCTACAATATACACATGCATTTTGACCCCCTCCCCCTCTCCGCACCCCAAAACATGGACATCCCAGACACCTCAGCCCCCCCCCCCCCCCACACACACACACACCCGAAAAATATTTCTGGCTACGACACTGGCCCGGCGTTCTGACGCCCCCGCGCTCTCTCGTCTTTTGCTCTCCCTCCGTGTCTCGTCGTATCGGGTGATATAACTTTTTAGCAAAATCTGCGTACTGCACATCAGATAATCTGCGGACAGACAAAACCCACCAAGCCGTGTCTTGCCGAACATCGCGAGCGGGCACGAAAACGTGAGAAAAACGTGTCCACGCTCTTCCCATTGAAGCTCTGCGCAGCCGCAAGACAATACGAGCTACGTCTGCGGAGCAGGCACCGCCGGCGCGGTTCAAATAGCTCGAGGGTGCGCAGCGTTCGAAGCCACGCTTCGGACTGCCGGGCTCGAGATGTAGTTCTTTGATCTCTTCCCTGGACCGAGTTCGGCGTCGGCCTGTGAGTGCCAGACTGCAATGTCTACTCTCCCGCTCAACCCTGCAGCCCCAAAGTCATCATCAGCCTCTATCGTTCGCTTCACCTTACCTCTGCGGTCAATATGGGGCACCCGATCTGGCCTTTTTCTGCGTCTGAGGTCCAGACAATCCATCAATTCGTCAAACAGTCTTAACTTGGCATTCCATTCCTAGTTGTTCGGACCTCTCAAAAACTGGAAGCTAGGCCAAAGAAGCTCGGGGCTAGGACTGCTTCAGTTCATTAAACTGTCCGCGGTAGTCCCGCAACGGACGTTACGAGCCAAGTTAGCCAAACCAGCGGCTCCACACGTCCCACGTGACTTCATACTGCTCGTCGCTTCGTACAACCAAAAGACCACGTGACACGCTCCGAGTTACGAATTTGCTCCAGTGCGTCCGCTGCGGTACATCGTAAGGACAGACGGCGCATGTACGCTTTGGCGCGTTCATTTAACTCGGTATAATCTCCCCGTTTCTAAGAACGGGTTCCCGGGGCAGCCAAGCGGAGCGGTGACTGCCCAAAAGGAACCGCTGCCTAAACCTGCCCCGTGTTTCGCCGTTGCCCAACCGCGTCTCCTTTCTGGCTCCGCTCATTGTTTTGATTAGGCCAGAGCCCCCATTGTCATAGTCGGCATACATCGGTTATTAGCATGGCCACGGTACACATTAAAAAAAAAAACTTCCTGTGTAACGTTTATTAGAACCAGCCGCGCCAAAGTCATGGATTCCGTGTAGAACCAATAGACCATTTGCTATATTACCCAAGCATCAAGGAGAATGCAGGGATTGGTGTTCCACGCGCCACACGCGCACGCCTTCCCCGTCCAAAAAGATTCGAAGTAAATAACCAAAATAAAGCGTTGACGAACGCGCGTGCAAGATGCCATTGGTTTTAGGTATTTGCTTTAGAAAATTTACTACTGCTGAGGCCAGCACGTGCGGCGCGTGGAACACCAATCCCTGCAGTCTCCTTGATGCTGGGTAATATAGCAATAGGCCTATCGGAGGTGACGTCGGATTTAGCCCATATACGCGATTATCGCGCATACACGCAAGGATGCAGCGGGTCAGCCTCGGAACTCAAACTACGTGACCTCGGGTGCCAACGAGCAGCGCCACCACCAAACAGAGCACAACGCTCTCGAAAGAACGCGAGTTACAGAAATTTCACTCTTCGAGGTGACCGAAAAGATACAAAAATAATTTTCAAAAAAGGGCACGGTATCTGCGCGTGGAAAAAAGACACTATTCTCGGAGGTGGAGAAAAAAAACAACGAGCAAAAGCCTGTCTAGTAGCGAGGTGGAGGGGAACTAATATAAAGGAATGCATTTCAAAGGCCCCATCCACCACAACAGCCGCCTGTGGGGGACCTCCTCCGACGCGCACACCTCCACTCGGAGCCCAGCCAAGCCGATCCAGGCAAACGGCGTCGAGGGGGACAAACGTTTGCAATGGCGGCCAGCCAAGAGACCGTCGACGACCCAAAACGACAGAAAGGCATGCCCCTTCTTCCTCCCAACGCTTCCCCTCGCCACTTTCCTTCCTTCGCTCTCTCCCGTAAACCCAATGAACGACGTCACGAAATAAAATCAAACTACCCCGGCAAAGAAAACGAAAGAAATCTCGCGAGCGTGCCAAGAGCAAGACGCGCCGCTTCCTGCGCGCTGTCGCTGACGGCAGCACGCATTCGCGTTTCTTGTTCTTCCTCTCCGCTTGCAAGTTGCGGCGGCGGCCGCCGGGACGACGCACGGGCAAATTGGTGAGGCGCAACAAATCAGCCGGTCCTTCCCGTAATGAAACGCTGCGGCAGAAAGAAGGTTGGCTTCCTCGGCGAGCGCGCCTGTTTTTGTCGTCTTGCCGGGGTCCGCGCCTGCCCGCTTCATCCCGCGAGCTATTTATCCGGCCCAAACAAACAAAAACGTGACGCAACGTTACGGCGGCGGCAAAAGGCGGCGCGCGCTTCGCCGGTTCTGTCAGGCGCGTTTTATGTCGCTCCTGTTTCCATATTCCTCAAGTTTCCAAACGCCAGATCGTGTCGTTCGCGGTGTTTATGTCGGAGTTCGACGCAGTCCGCCCCCGCCCCCCCTCTCTCAGGTTGAACGCGAACCTTCAGGAGGCTCGGCAACTTTGTAAGGTAGTCACGGCGCTTCGGTAAGCTCCAGCTTTACACCGATGAAGCGGAGAGTTGCACCAAATGCGGCTCGTCCGCTGGCTTCTTTATTTTCGTATAATGTCCGAGCGAATTTTCTCAGAAAGGCTTCAAGTTCACCCGTGGTGAAGTCAAGGGGCCTCTTCGCCGATAAATGAACGCTCTCGCGATCTAAAATGACCGCTTCGACTTGTATCATGGCTTCTTTCGAGGCGTGAAACCTTTCCGAGGATCTATTTCTTTTACACAAAGTACTGAAACAAAACAAAATATAGCACGTTTTTGTTCCGTTTTTGTAACAAGGAGAAAAGTTTCGCTCATCTCGTATTCGGAGGAAAGATATCTTTTATGGGTACGTTGTAGGGCTAGTTGGTACTTCTTGGCTAGAAAGATATTTAGTTAGACCCATGCGGATTCTTGGGCCAGTTGGCACTGAAACTTTGAGAACATGATATGGCTTGAAGACAGGCACGAGAGTGGCGCATTGTGTTTTCTCGTTCTTCTCTCGTCCCTGTATCGAAACGCTATCATGTTCTCAGAGTTATAGTTAGAGCGTTCGTCACTTTGCTCCTTGACTCCCACGTTGCCCGTTTCACTCCCACACCAAACGACCTCAACAAGACGCTCTTCGCGCTTATCCAAACTGCAGGGTCGTCCAACGGCACGTTGTACAAGTGGAGCGTTTTACCCGCGGACAGGTCAGAAACCATATCCGACCATAACGTGTTTGGTCTCGATACCGAAACTATTTAGCTCGCTCCAGGTTTCGCCCGCTGAACGAATAGGGCACAGAAAACACCACTAGAGTTCAGGTGCGTCAACTGACATTTCCCAACTGGGAAATCCGTCCGCGCAAATGAGAGGTTTCTCCTTCCCCACCAGCTATTTCACGTGACTCGCACAAGTTAACGGTTACCCGGGACTACTTTAACAGTGTCGGTCTTTCCGTTGTGCAAGCACAACTTCCACGAAAATCGAACCCCCTTCCCGCCCCCCCCCAAAAAAAAAATAAATAAATAAATAGCATTGATCATCATAAGCCCGTACGAGCCTGTGTCCTAAACTATGCCCCCAACTCCCCCATCAACCCTCGAGTTCAACGTTAGACGACGACGCGACCATTCCCACATTCATTCGGGCAGATAAATTCCCCAGTCGCCGGTGTCTTTATTGCAGGTACTTTTTTTTCTTTTTCTTTTTCTTTTCTGGAGCTGCAAGAAGAGAGCGAAGGCGGCCTGGCCTCCCGCGGCGGCGCCCGGTTTATATTTCATGCGGCGGCGGGGATTTCCCCGGCGGCTGTCTAGCCCGAGCGCCGACTGAGCCCGTCCGGAATTCGGCCGCACCACTCCAACTGGAGACCGGTGACGCGCATCGCAGATTCCCAAACTCGATTCAGCGCGCCCACGACGCACTGAGACGGATGGCCCTCCCGCGGGACGGCGCCGGAGCCCAGCACCAAAGCATCGCTCGGACCGGAGGGCGGGACAGTCCCCTTTCAAAACCACCCAGGGTCACCAACGCGAGGCGGGACACGCCTTTGTGTCTGCTCACTAGAAACAAGCGAGAAGAAAAAAGCGTATATTGTATATGCGTTAATTCTAGTGTCCCTTTTCACCGTCTTGGAACCAGAAACGACTAAAAACCGCGTTTCAGCGTATTGCATTTGTATTGTCATTAGCCGTTCCAATTTTTCTAGAATATTGCAATTAGGGCGCTCGTTCAAAATTCAAAATTCGCTTTATTCGGAAGAACGTCTAGAAGGATGATGCAAAAGCCGATTCATGTGGCCTGACTAGGCCATTCCCCTGTACAGTTATAAGTAGCGCAGCAGTAGAAAACAAAACAAAAATCAAAACGTCGCTGAGTATAAATTTTACGCTGTGGCTAGCGTTACGTCCGGACGGAGCACTGAAACGCGTATACCTAACCCTCCCCCGCCCTCCTCTCTCTCTCCCGTGAACCTAGGGAAGGCGGAGATTCGGACGTAACTTGGGTTACGTCCGGACGTAACGCTAGACACTTCGTAAATTTTAACGGATATAAAATGCTATTTAACATCGTACAATATAATACTATTTTTATTGTTACCCGGAATAATACACTATGCATAATAACACTTCTAACGTGACAGTTATTTCAATATGCTGACGCTAAAGCTAAAAGATACGCTCGCTCTTCTTCGCTCGGAGCTTTAATGCGTCCATCTCCTCTCTGTCTCTCAGTATATACTTTCAAGAAGACGCATAAGCGAGTATCGTCTCCCTATAAACGAGAAAACCCGATGAATAATATATTAGGGGATCAACGGGGTTTTTGGCGCTTACAACTTTTTATTTAAAGATGAGGGGAAAACGTCGCTGCCCTTTTCGAGTATAGCATTTCAAATAACGTCGCATTCGCGCGAGCGTAGGCCCAGTAGGCACATCGCCTACCGGTCATCTTAATTCTCAAATGACATATCACACAGATCATGCAGGGACGCCTTGGAATACGATGGCGCCGTCACACGCGGTGGCACGAACCACGCGCGAACAATTCCCTCGTGTCAGTTATGTCCGACATCGGGAACCAACGCACACTACTTCGGACGAGGGCGTGAACAAAACAATCTCACTCGGGATTCCCGTCACCCCCGCCCCACACAGAGACCGGGATTGTCGTCCCACCCCCGCGCTACCACCGCCGCTAAAAGTTACAAATGGCTCCCACCCGCGCACGCGAGTTGACGTCGTAGCCGCGGCGTATCCGAGCGCGCCGTGTCTCCCACCGGCAAACGGATGGCTCCTTCTCGGAGAAGAGCACGGACGACAAACGAGCACGTCCGCCCAAGGGGGCAACCGAGCAGTACTTCGTTTCACCGTACGACGGGGGCCAAAGCCACGAACCATCGCATCCAGTCCAGCGCTGTGAGCACATCGCGTGACAAAGCGCCCAGAGCGTCGCTTCGCCCCTTCGGAAGGTCACGTGGCACACGCGCGGCATTGCATTAGCTCCGCGAAAGCCTCGCGGCTTCCGCTGCGGTCCATCGTAGGGTGACGCGGAGCTGGAGGCGAGTCAGCGGGGTGGAATGCCCCCCCTCCCGGCCTCCGAGTTTCCGGAGAGCAGCGACCGGGGCACGAGAGCAAGATGGCGGCGCCGCGTGCGGAGGCAGCGAGTGCTCGCGCAGCACGCCGCGCGCGCCGGGGTGCCGACATGACAAGTGGAGCCGTTGTTTCGACGCGCCCGCCGCCACCCCGCGTCGCCGAGTCGCTGCCGAGCGGCACTCGCGCGACGCGTCTTTATTTACACGCCACTCGAGCCGTCTCCGAGTCCTCTATCGCCCCCGGGTGTCCGCCAGCTCACACTACGATGGACCACAGCCGAGGCTACTGGGCCCGTGAGCTCAATCGCGAGTCGGTTTATCACCCGGGCGAAAAATGCCCAGAGTCCCTGGGCTGTTGACGCGTGCGCGGCGCCCGATATTCCGCCGAAGAGAGCTACAGCGCATGTTCAGAACGCCAGACAAAGATGGCAGCTCGCGGAAAGCGATTGTTGAAATTGTCCGCCAACTACAGCCGTGTTTCGAACTTTGCTCGACCTCACTCCAGAATAAAGCTTTCATTACTACCTTGCCGTCCAAACGCTTACTGCGTCCAACGTCGCTCTATCTGCGTCATCACGTGATATGACCCGCGAGAGTCTCTCGCATCTATCGACTAAACATTTGAAAACAGCCTGCGCGGTGCAGTATACGTGAGTGCCAGTGCGCCATCAAACACGTGGTTCGTAGCTGGCTCGTGATTGGACCTGGCGGCTTCCTAGCTTCGGGCGTAGTCCATCGCGGGGTGACAGAGTCGGAAGAGAGAACAAAACGAAAAGCGAGTGCGTGAGTGAGAGTGGCTCCAGGCGGCTAACTAGATTTGGCGCGCGGGGTTCGCACCCGGGGTTATCGAGACAACCCGTTCGGCACTGCCTTTCAGCCCCGCTGGGATAGGATTCCCCGAAGAGCGCTTCCGAGGTTCGAGACCGTCTCGTTGATGGAAAGCCACTCGTCTACGTTCTGGTGCTCGGCGACGCGGACTGCTAAGACAATTCCAAGATACTAACACTGTACATGTGAGGTTACCGAAATATTAATAATAATAAAACACGCCGCCGTGGCATTTCTAGTTAAACTCGGGTAAACGATTTCCGGACAGGAGTCGGTTTTATGGCACTATTATTTAGCTACAGCGAAGTGGGGACATAAAACAAAACGCACCGGGACAAGCCTAACGGCCAAAAGACGGCCAAAACTACGCAGGGAAACGGGCTCTGCAATCGGAGGGTCGATGCGAATTAAACTTGACTCTTACCCTATGCGCCACAACAGACCGCCGCTGATTCCAAACAGCAAATAAGTATTTTATTTGCAACGGCAAGAATGTCAACGCCCCCCGGTGCTTTAGTTTAGGAGCAATTCTGACAGATGCCCTTTAAACGTAATAATAATAATCATAAGAATAGGGCCTATCACTCGCCTCCTTTTAAAACCACGCCTATAATAAAATAAAGAAACGGACAAAAATAAAAGACGCGCAGAAGAGCAACACGCAGCGCGCGATAAGCGATCTCTCCTCCATAAATAGTCCCGACACACGACCGATCGTGCGGCGGACGCGAAAGCCGATAACGAGCGAGCGTTTTAAAGGCACCGCAAACTGACCCTCCCCTTTCTCCATTAGCCGCTCCGTCGATAAACCGAAAACGGGAGAGGACGACGTGCAACTATGTACACCGAAAAGAAGCAAGCGTGTATCCGAGCGAGCAGCAACACATCATCGCCTCTGAGTTTCAGCACACTCCTTTCCGGTGTTTACCTTGCGGAGTTCGACCGCCGACAGCGAGAAGAACACAAAGGGGTAAAACAAACAACGGGAAAGTAACGAGGCAAAAGCTCGTTTGTAAACATCTGCCTCGCGCACACTTTGTTGAAAGTCCTCGTGACGGATTACCGCCGCTCCGGGAGAATACGTAACAGAACGTAGCATCCCCCAACACTCCAGCATGCGCGTCTCGGTGTCGTTCAGCATATGCGTTTCGGTGTGTAATGGAACCACCAAATAGATCATCCGCATCCCAGACGGTGTTAGAGCTCTTTTTATCCGTTAGTTTCGTACCATACCTCGCCGATTACACGAATGCCACTCCAATTAGCTGAGACCAATATTTTCTTGTATGTGTCCGTGTGTGCACGCAGTCTTGTAACACATCACTCGAAAAAAGAAATCGATAACAATTACAACTGATCTCGCTTAAAAAGTCTTCCATTAGGTTACCCGAGAGTCGAGACGAGGAGTAATTGGCCGTTAAAAGCAACCGTTGCTTCTCCGGTTACTTCAGATTTTCAACACGACAGCTTTCCGCCGATTTGAAAACAAGTATTTTGTACTGACCATTATCGGATTAGAATCACCGAATTATGAACTGCTTATCTTTGCTTAATCCACCGATTTCGGTAAACCATCCTCTTGTCGGAGATTCGGTTCGATGATTCCTTGGCAGGAATCTTGTAGACACAAAAGGTCGCCATTAAAAAGGACCGGAGAAACATTAACGGTTACAAGTAATTATAGTACTTCCAAAAGTTATCTCTCGCAATTACTAGCTAATAAAAGGAATCATAGGATTACAATATCACTCCAGAAAGTAAATGATTACAGGTGATTTGAGTACTTGTGATGAGTACCGTACAAGTCTGGTTATCAGCACGTAAGCACACAATGAGTGTATGATTATTAACTTTGCTTCTCTCCCTTTTTTATAATTTTTACGTTTTCTTTATATTTTATGACAGTGTACTATCTTAAGGATTAGTGCTGTTTGTGCATGCCTAATATTATTATTTTTATCATTATTATACTGATGCTGATTGGTTGCTGACGGACGCCATATTCTTTTCGCTGCATATTTTTCTCGTTGCGCAAGACGTGCCTGTTGTGTTTAGAAAGAGCAGTTCTCATACAACCGAACAGAGCAACATTCCAGCGGTTCATTCGTACTTTGGGGAGTTGTTTATATTATTTGTTTTTCTCGCCTAGATCTACTTTACGAAACTGTGGTCATCCAGTGTAACCCTAGATTTAATTCAATGCAATCACGGACTGCAAACAAATTAATACCACGGGCTGTCATAAAAGGTATCCCAACGCAACGACCTGTCGCCTACTTTCCTCCACTTAATCAATACACTGACGGCGGCAAAAAACACACACACACACACACACACACACACACGTTTTAGTTGTTGTTGTTGTTTTTTGTACGCGACGATGTTGTGATTTCGTACCCCGAGTTCAATTCGGTGAAGGTACCGGAGCGCTCAGAACAGTCGGCAAACGTGATTCACATAGTAGAATGGAGATTTTGGGCAAGTTGGTACGAGTTCATGGTGAAAAACAGCGCGAAAGAGACAAGTACAGACGGGATAAAAAGGGGGGACACTCCATAGTCCTCTCTTTTTGTCTTTTTCACGCTGTTTTTCAAGAGGCGATTACAAAACTGAGAAGTCGAAAGGACGCTTTGGATGAGTGGAGATATGACGCCGCCGAGCACAGACTTCGTGTAATGGATCCAGGGGAAAAGATTCGCCATCATCCCACGCAATTTGGTCACCACAAGTTCGGCAGGGCATAGCGGTCGCCACCGATGGCGATGGTGGTAGTGGGCCCGCGAGACTTCTTGGCAACAATTCCAGGAACCAAGTGGTTAAATATATGACTTGCTCTTGTGCAATATGACTCGGTGTCCCCTCGAGAACAGTAGGAAAAAAATTCTGCTCCTGAGGAGCGTTGTTTTCTTTGTTTTGCCCCCCTTGCACGTGGTGAACGAATTACCATACTTGCATGTGTATTAAGCATCGGCTATTTTCTAGCTGGCCAATACGTCTACGTTTCAACGTAAAAAGCATTATTTTATTCCCCTGACAACGTAATCTCGTAAGAAGTACTTCGCGTAGAGAATGAACCATGGGCAAACTCGCTAATTATTTTTCGTTAGACGACACCGAGAACTGCGATCTTCTTTACGAAATAAAGATAAACAAGACCATCATTGATCTCCCAAGGTGGCACACTTGTATATAATAATACTAAAGCTAGCGGCAAGACGACCGCCCCTAACCCTGTGTCTGCTTTCTTTTTCCGCTTTTCGGTCGCTCCTTTTTCGCTCGTTCTTTCTTTCGAGACACTGATGTCAGCGAGAGCCCACGATCTGTCACACTCCACCCTCGTTTCTGCGCCCCTGTTGCGAACTGCGCACATTCTGAAGGTTTATGTTTTCGGATCGCGTTTACTTTACACAAAAGGAAAGAAAAAAAAATCTCCAACGCTAGACTTCCTATGACACTACAAGTGGAAGTATCTTCTTGCTCCCCTGACTATCTGACAGAGCCTTATCGTGGAGAAGGCGACAAATAACGGATTTCTATCGCACGACAATGAACCCCAGGCCGTTTAAATAAATGTCCTTCGTTGGCTTGGCACGCGAACACCCGTCACAAATTCCAAAAACTTCGTTGTTTCTTCTCTTTTCTTTTTTATTTTATTAGAAGTTTACGAAGTCGCAACCTGAGATACATACAGCATCGGTAGGTTCAAAGGTAATACTACCTGGCGAGATTATCTTTTGGGCTCTGAATCTCTCTTCTTTTCCCTACACCATGGAATCGGTTGTGACCGGCAGGAGAACTGGGGATGCTTTGTTAGCAGCCAGTCACTCAGAAACCGTTCATTTCGCGCGTTTTCCTATTTGGCTTACTTTTGTTCGGGAACTTTTCGTTTTGCAAATGCTTGCTGTTGTCTTTTTGTAGACGTGACGGACGTGGTGAACGTGGTTGACGACTTAGGAAGCTGGTTTTTCGACTGGCGTATCCAGTAACGGTTCTCGGAAAGGCGGCAATGGGAGCGTCCGGCGTTGGCTTCATACTTGTCGTCGCTCTGCCCCCGTGACTTTGGATGTGTAGGTTTTTGCCCTATTGGGTCCTTGCCCCTTGTCTTTAGTCACTTGCAACCGCGATCGGCGCGCGTCTGTGTGCACATCAGAGTGGTGTGGCGTCGTCTCAATACGATCGACGACGGTGAAGACGACTGCCTATTCACCTCCGGCCTAGCTTCGGAGGCTTCGGTCTCATCAGACCAGAACACGGTGGACCGGGTTCGGCGTCTTAAAAGCTAAGAACTCTCTTTCTCGTGGTCTTGATCTGGCTAACATACGTCCGCCACTGCAGCTCTGTCGAACTATTGTGTTGTTTTATCGTTGCTAAATCGACGATCGTGTTTGTGCTCGCCAGGTTTGTCTAAATAGTTTATGTGAGTTATTTGTTGTTGTTGTTGTTTTTACGGCGAGAGCCGCTATTGGCGGGGTTTTGCAGCGAACACCATCAATTTTGTTAAAGCTTCATTTTGAGACCGCGTCTTCGCCAAACAAAAATATTGCTGCACAGTTACGTTGCGATGAAAAAAAAACTTTTAACATAGGAACTTGCAAGTAATTGGTAAGAACTACAACGCCAAAAGTCAAAGGAAGAAAGAGCGTCGTTTCTATCCTACATCGGCCAATACATGTTTGGCTTGTTAAGACGTAATCTAGCTCTCGAACATAAAACAGAGCCAGGGGGATACGAAATATTGACGGCCAAACTCGAGCTATCAAATCACGTTAAAAGCGATAAAAACAGCTCCAGTCTTAAGCCTGGAAAATATCAATTCGTGGTTTGTGCGTAATCTTAGACAAACACCAACGGCCTTGTACATAGAATAGTCAAAAGAATCAAATGATTTCATACTTCCGTTCTAACACTGATTCAGTTCCTCGCTATCCGGTACCTTTAACTGAATGCAGCACCACCTGACTCTGGTGTTCTTCCTGAATCTGGAATGGCGTTGTGGGAACGATGGGTTACCATAAAAGTGTCACTACAACAATTGGCTGCATGTTTGGTCACTCTGTCAAACGCGTTTAAATACGGTAGGTTCAAAGGGCGTGTGAAGGCCCGTTCACACTCTTACGACCTCTTAAATCTTGATTCCTTACAACCTCTTAAACCAGAGGGCACAGTGGCGCCATCTATCGGGTTGCAGTGTAAACTTGACAATCCGGCATATTTTCTATTTCTCCCGCGCATTATCCTTTCTTTCTTGTCTCGAAAAACTTTTGGAAATGTTATAAACGAGCCTTTCTCATAGGTATTACGTACATTTGATCTCGAAAATGCCGCAAAACCGTCGATCTTGTGAAATGCAGTTCCACGGTCACCGCATAGATGGCGCCAGAAATGAAATTTTAAGAAGTTTTAACAGATCTGGTCTCTCTCGGTCGAAGTCGGTCGCAAGAGTGTGAACGGGCCTTGATGCTTAGTTCGGGTGGTGCCTAGGGCAGGATAAGTGCCCTTTAGTTCAGGTGGTGCCTTCGGCTGGGTTTTGCATGGAAACAGATTACGCTACACTATTTTGTTTTTGTTCGTTTCTGTTCTTTCCTGCACTTTCCATCCCTCGTCCGCGCGCTCTTTGTACACCACCCGTTTCTGCTACTCTTTCTTGCCCTTTCCACCTTTTTCTGCTGCGCACTCTTTCACACACACACACACACACACACACACACACACACACACACACACACACACACACACACACACACACACACACACACACACACACACACACACACACACACACACACACACACACACACACACACACACACACCACCTGTTTCTGCTCCTCCCGTTCCTGCGTGCTGGGTCCGTAGCCCAGTCGGCAGTGCACTCGGCTTTCAGGCCGGTGACCGAGGTTAAATCCCAAAACCGGTTGCTATTTTTTTTTTTCAAAGATCTTTAGTTGTTGCGTGCGGGTTGACCGACCTACAGATTTCATGTTTACGCGGCCCCAGAGTTTGGTTGGCCCTATAAAGCTACCTCTTTAATAAACAATGGGCCACGAGCCATCGGAGCCAATCAGCGGCTGCGAAGTCGCACTACGCATTCCCCGAGCTCTATTTAATCGAAAGTGGGTAGCGATCGCCGAGGTCCCCCTTCAGAAGTGAAACGAAGTACGTAAAAAGTAAACTTCCACACCACCTGACATCATCCACAGGAGGGCCTTTCGTCTCGCCGCACCCCTTTTCGCGCTCCGGGCGGCATAAAGTGTTCAGTCAATTCGGAAGAGATTGTTTGCGGAAAATGCGTATCCCAATGCGAAAACAGCAACAAAAGAGCGACGACGAGAGAGCAGTCCTCGAGCGACGACAGATTCGAGCGGAACAGAGACGAGAACACCGTCCTCCTCGAGGCGGCGTTCGTGACTCAGCCCGCCGGAGGGGGAAGAACGACCGGGGCAGAGAGCGAAAGACAAACAGAGAAAAAGAAGGAGGGCCGGATCGATGTCGGCTCCCACAAGCCAGCGCTCGCAGTCTTCGAAAGCGGAAATGATGGAGCGTCCGTTACAAAGCCCGGCTTACTACCGCCTATCTCGACAATCGGAGCCCGACACCGGCGCTAACCGTTTCTTTCTTTCTTCTCCCCGTCAAAAAAAGAAGAGTCGGAGCAGAGTAGCAAATATGCCGTCAATTCGCCGTCGGTTCAGACCACACGGCCGAAACGCAGCACTCGTCACGTTCGTCGGGTGTCGAATTTCGAGAGGAAATAAGCGCGATGCAATGGTAGCTCAGATCACAATCAACCACAACACTAACCCCTCTTTTTATCTCTTATTTTTTATCTCTCTTATTTTTTATGCTCCTTCGGGCTAGCTTTTACTAATAAAAAAATTAAGTTAGAAAAAAAAACGTTACAATAAAAAAAGAACACGCAAGCATGGGGTTTTACACCAAATTTACAACGAACTGCTAAATTTTGAAGGAAAAGGTCATATACTGCGCGCTCTATAATAGTCCCTCAATCCGCATTCTGCGTAATTCTGACTGGTGGGAGATCAAGGTGACTGCAGTTTTATCTGTAGTACCGCTTTGTACCGAGGAAACATAAAATATCAAAAGAACATTTGACCGAGCGCGCGGGATTCACTCGTTTCCAACGAACAAACCCGTATATGCCTGCTGGCTTGGACCGACGCTTCGAAACGACGGTATCGGAGCTTCGAGCTATAGTGACGACTACTGATTACGCTATAGGAAGCCGTCCACCGCTTCAATGAAGCCAGGTCGATGAAAGTAGCCACGGGATCGCCATCGTCAATTACAGGAAAACTCAAAACTCTTTTAACCTGTTAGAGACTATAGTCGCGTCTCGGTCCCGGGCGTTACTAAAAAAATGTCGCCAGTACCTTTATATACGTCGAGATCCAGCTACGATGTTCCACGTACGAATTTGCTCGCTTATGACAGTGATTTACTAACCACGGCCGTCCATTACTCACGACCCGCCCGGACTTTGTCAGCTGCTGCGCTTCCATGTTCCAGATGGCCGCCTCGCGTCGTCGCGTAAAGACAGGTATCAGACGGCGCAACCGACACATCTCGGACCCAAAACCCGACAGGGCTGGTAATAACGAGCCATTAAACGGACCACACGAAAGCGCAGATAACACACTGTCAACCACGCCACGCTGCCGCCCTCGTCCCCAAGATAAGAGCGCGGTCGGAGCTACCGCTACGCGCTCGCCGAACAAATCAACGGCCACCCATTCATCACTTCAGCCCGCTCTCTGCGCGAGGGGCCAAGTCGTGATCACGTGTCGAAAGACAAGTGGCCCGAGGGGCACGTAGCTTTCCCCGCACTGTCAGGCTAGGGATGAACGGAGTATACAAGTGAAGGCACAAGCGCCCACCGAGGGACCCTCCACGTCCGAAGCAGCCGTCTTCCGAGAACCGGCGTCTCTCCGTGGCCCGGTAATAAGGAGCCAGCGTGCCGCCCACCCCCGGCCCCGAGTAGCCGGGCATTAGCCTAACCAGATTAGGCGCTGCCGCCAACCCGACCGGCGCTGCTCCGAGCTCGCCACTTGACGGCGGCGGCGGAGAGCGGCAAAAAGCGGGAGGCTCGGCGCACCTCTCGACGACCGGCGTCGGCAGGCTTCTTGTACCGCACGCGCACGGCCTCGTCCCAACGGCTGCCATCGCTCGAGCGGATTCGATTTGCAACGTCTACAAATTGGAGTCGGACGCGAAACGAGTTTAGATACGCCAAGCTAGGGAGGTTTAAGATAAGTCTGTTTCGTGCGGAAAGGTAAACCTCTTTGGTCACACAGCCGAAGCCCGGCTCGCCCGCGATTGAAGGCGAATGTCTTTATCACTTCGATAGTTTCAGTTTTATTTTTGTCACGGCAATAAGCGACCGAGTTCGCAATTCTTGGAAGATGGAGAAATTTGCCGAGTTGAGTACGACCGCTACAATACGGCCTCGAACACGCGCCATGCAGCAGCGATTAGAAAATATGCGCGTGAGTACAACGCGCGCCTATATCGAAGCCGTCAGTTAGCTGTGTTCAGATAAACGGAAGAGATACATCCTTTCTGATATTCCCATCGTTCGATTTCGCATTCCCCAATCACCAACACACTTAACCTTCTAAATACCTATCATTCTCTCTTTTTCCTTTCATCTCGATATTTTTTTTTTGTCTTCCTTCTTTCACTCGTACGAACAGAAACGCCGTCTGGTTACCCAAACCAACGCATAAACAAGCGGTGCGCGGACCCTCCGGTGGTTCCCAAAAACGCCGTCGGGCCACACAACAGCGTTGCCCGAACGCGAAAAAAAAAATAAAAATAAAGAAGCCTCGGAGCGGGCGAGGGAGGGGGCCTCTATCGAACGCCACCTTCTCGACGGTCTCCTTCCGCGGGAGCCACGCAGCGGGAGAGCCGAGGCCCGCGGCCGGCCGCCCCTCGGAGCCAGGGCGCGAAGGGCGTGGTCCCAGGCGTCGGGGAGCGCGCAAACAGGCGCTCGCCTTCTGACCCGGCGCCGCGGCGGCAACCGACGATCCGCCAGCAGCAGACTGCCCCGGGCGGCCGCGGAGGCTGCCGCCGAGAAACAGCACCTTTCCGCAGCCGACGCACCGGTCCGAGGGAGCCGATCAAGCGGCGGCAAAAGTGCCTCGTCACGATCACCCCTCGTTCGATCGCTCTATCCGGCTCAGCCAATCACGCACACTGAATGCGCCGCCATCCCCAGCTGTTTTGCTGCGCCTCATTCATTGGCCTTCAATGGAAGCTGAAACGAGTTAGAGATGAATTCTAGATTATTTATCCCGCGAATCTCAATATCACGTTCGATTCTCCTCGTAAGACGTAACTAAACGCGAGAAAACACCGAAAACATCCGACCAGTCGCTACGTCATAAAATGATCTTTCGGCCGCCAAGTGCCTGTCGCTCGTGTGGGCAGCGCGTCCAATCGCGAGCTTGCCAGGTATGTTCCCCCGCACTGACACCCATCGTGACGTCTTTTTGAAACCTTCTTTAAAAAAAAATAAAAGAAAAAAAGAGCGAGAGTACGCGTGCATATCTTTGATGGGCGCTGAAGATTCACAGAGCGGAGATTCGGAAAGCTCCTTTTACGACGTAAGGCTCCGGGAAGAAGGGGCTTCCCGGTATTTCGAAAAGGATTTTCTGTAGCCCCCGTGCAACAAACAGAAAACGAATCTCGATATCCGTAATCCTAAAAAATAAAAAAATAAAAAATTAAGTTTTTTTTTTTTAGTTAAGTTTAGAATTGTTTTTGCTTTCCTTTAACCGCTGGTAGGAAATCCAGATAAACAAGGAGCGCGGTGACGATGTACTTCTGAAGCTGTTGGATTGGCTATATCGACACGTAGCGTCAAAAGCGGTTAGATATATAAAAAAAAAAAGATACGTTCCTGGAACGTGTTTTTATTGGTGCGTTTAGCCCGTCCAAAGGAATAGACCCTCGATTTCCGCCAGGTGACGTCATAGACGTGCCACGCTGTCTCCGGCCGCGATCCTGGCGGTGTGCCGGCAGCGGTGGTGGATGCGGCAGACGCCTGCTCTACTGCGGGACTCACTCCCCAGCTCGACAGTCCAGGGAAGCTTCGGCAGTCAGGAGTTGGGACGCCGCGACGACAGCGACACTCGCGTTCGCTCCTGCTTTTCGCCGGCATTTCTACGACCAACCGCCAGGATCGCGACATGCAACAGCAGGGCACTCCGGCTTCTGTGACGTCATTTCTTGCCCCTTCGGCACCACTATGGATATGTGGGCGGGATGGGACGCTCGACGCACCGGGGACCTAATCTGGACACTCGGCGGAAAAAGTCGGCGAGATGGCCGGCGCCGAGGTAAAGTGCGGCGTTCGCCAATCATGGCCGCCGGATTTCTCGCCCGACTTTTTTCGCCGAGTGCCGAATGTTCGGCTGATACGTCACCTAGAGAAGGCGAGACACAGATGTGACACGAGTTTTGCGTCATCGTTCGGCTGGGACTCGTGTGCTCGACATCCACTGTGAGGTTAGTCCACGAAGGACCGTAGCGTGACGACGCAAGAAAGGGCCAGCCAATGGCGACTTGAGGCGCTGCAGCCGTCCCTAACGCCCGAAGACAACTGCAATTCCGGTCTTTAGATGCGCACGCTTTGTTAATATCGTAATTCAAAAATATAATTAGGTCGCACTGTTTAGACATAAACGTACGAGACAATAAGTTGTATTCTTTCTCTTTTTTAATAACGGTGTAAACGGTACTATTAGCTCGCGAAAAAGATCCACAGCAGACAAGAACGAGGTCAAACCCCGTGTTATCACCATCGTCGTGGGGTCACGCGAAAATATCGAGTCCCCGATCACTGACTGCGTGATGCACGTTAAAGACCCCAGGCTAGCAGCAGTGGTACTGCATTGGCTCAATTTCTCATCCACAGGTAACACCGTAAACGAATGTCGCCGCGTCTAAATACGAACGTCAAATTAGGCGTTTCTCTGTTTGCTTCTTATAGTCCCCGAACGGTCGTTGCCGCATCGAACGCGCTCGAGTCGCTGAAATCCAGCCGTCGGTTTATCACGAGCGTCCAGGGAACAACTAGAAATGTCGCAAACCAGAGCTGAGCTTCGACAGGTCCGACGAACCTTCGAACTTTTGCGAAATTCAACGAAGTTCGACTCTCGAACACCGATGCCCCACTTTCACACGAAGCTTTCAATTTTTTTAGGAAAACATAATTTACACAGTACCGTATTTTCTGGACTATATATAGTCCGTTCAGCATACTCGTTCAAAAGATCGAATTTTAACCGGTACGGACCATATAAGGATGTTTTTTTTCCCCTATAGATTATTCATTATGACAAGACGCGACATATTTCGTGAATGATAGGGCGTTAATGGTGATTTCTGAATGATAGTGGCTTCTTTGCGAGCTAATAAAGCCGGAATTCGTCAAGGTGCGCTGCGTATGAAAAATTTCACGCGCAGATATACTCAACTTTACGCTCCGTCCACAGCGGATGCTACGAGCCATCGGAGCCGATCAAAGGCCGCGAGTTTCCCTGACCTTCGAGAGGAATCGCCGTGAAGCGCGGAAGACATAGTCACGTGTTAAGTTCACAGAGCTAAATTAGCTGGGGTGGCTCGTAGCGTAAAGTGGAAACGGAATATATAGGCACCAGGTGAAGAACTTCTCTTCTCCTCTACGGCTAAATATGCCCATGCGGACTATAACAGCGGGTGCGAACGATAGTACGGTAGTCTGTTTCACATTTCACCCAAACGCCGAGAAAGGCTGTTTCTCCAGTCAGTAAGTGCCTTCGAGTGAACACGAAGGGTCCTCGGCACGCCTGGCTGCTTTGGTCTCCGATCGAACTGCCAGCCCGGGTCCCCTTCGCAGGAGCGAGCGAGAAGAAGGGGTTCGGGCCCGGGGCTCGCCCGGGCCTCTCTCCGAACAGGCGGCGCGAGCGCCCTGCGCGGCGTCAACCCCGCCGATGCGCGTTCCGCCGGAACACGGCGAGGGGCCCGGGATCCATCACGGCGCCGAAACAATGGCGTCGCACAGCTGTGCTCTGCCCTCCCCGCGAGCTACAGAGGCGCCGACCCGCTGCCGCAGCACACACAGGCGGTGGCAACCGAGCAGCGCGCGCCCGGACGACCTCCCTCGTCACGCTCGGCGGTCAGGGCGCGGTGACACTGCCGCCGTGTACGACGCACATAACCATGCGCCGCATAGCACACCCACTCCGGGCTCGGAGGGGCGCCGATTAAACCACGTCCTCACGCGCTCGGGCCAGAAATACCGCGCCGATGTACGCTGCGCGCCTGCCAAGCGCGCCGAGCGTGTACTTTTCTGTTCACGACCTTGGTGCGGCGAGCGAGTTTACAGGATTTATTTCTGGCACGGCTAAACGGCTGCCGCCGGAAAAGAAAAAAATGTGACGCGGAATACGTGGGCCGTACGTCTAATGTAGGCAATAAAATCATGTTGTTGGAAGCCTCGATGCGGCCTAGGTCATTTGGCGGCCGACGAACCTACGGTTGGCGGGTCAAAATGCCGACACAGACCCCGCAATATAACCGCGTAGATTTTCGAGAGTAGGCGCAATTTCATCGTAATGTCGGCTTCAAGATTAGGATGAAGCTGATCCTCAGTACGAGCTCACCGCGCAGCGCGAATGACATTGCACGACAGAGGGGAGCACAAAGGCTTCGTCAATTTCAGCGCCCACGGCGACCTCATTCGTCCCGTTGGAACTGGTATTCACCTTTGCAAGCATCCGCACTTCCAAAGAAATAGACTCGACATGGTGTGGGGAAAAACGCATTCTGCGGCACCAGTAGGGTAACCGCGGGCACGCCCTAGTAAGGCTGACTATGGGACGATCTACACCCACTAGAAACAATATGGCGGCTCCCAGAGGCCATACATCATCAGCTGCGAAAGGCAAGTTTGATGGCGCGTGTACAAAGCACAGTGGAAGCTTGGATTCATCGCGTTCTGAAACCAATGTCGCCGGCGTTTGCGGTCTGAAATTAGTCGTAATTCCATCGATGAAAGCAGAACTAATCCCTTTGAGACGTCACAGCTTGTGTTTGACCAATCAATAGTGGAAGGCCGACCGGAGCGACGCTCCCGCTCGCGCGCGTCGCCAATACCGCTCTCCGACAGGAGCCCAGAACCCGAGAACAAGATGAGCGTCGACACGAAACACAGACGCCGTTGTCAGGTCTTCGCGTTTCCGGCCGAGTGCGAACAATGTCGCAGCCATCGCGGGACACGCGCATCGTTCCGCGAGCGCATAGACCGAACAAGTCCCCCACCAGGGCCGCCCTCTCCTTCGCTGCGTGCCCTCCACGCGATCCAGAGAAAACCTTGGTGCTTCATCGCGAAGAGCGGAGAGATAAGTATAGCGGGCATTAAGTCAGCCCGAGAGCCGCCTTCCCCGCGCCGCATCCACCGCCGAGCCAAGATGCCTCGCATACTTTCTCCGAGCGACCAACGCATACGTCGCCAACAGAAACCGATAGATAAAGAAGGAAAACGTCGAGCTCGTTTATTAGCTCGGTCTAGAAAGGAGGAGAGGCTGGGCCGGTAAAGCGTGACGCCGCTTCCGCCACGCCCGATTCCGCAGCGGAAGTGCGCGGGTAGCCGACTCCTCTAGATCTGCCCGTCAGGCTCCTCGGGGGCACCGAACTCGGGGTCGCTACGTCGAGGAGACGACTGCCAGGGAATCTCGTCATTGGCTACCGCGCACGGAACGTCGTAATAGACGTGAGGAGTGACTGCATGGTGGTCTCGCTCTACATTCCGAACACGTTCGGTTCCGTTCCGAACGAGCGAGCAAGTTCGGGGGCTCGAAGCCTGCATGGACGGACCCAGTGGTCGTTCATTCATCGTCGCACATCGTTTTCGTTGGCACAGCGACCGCCGATGCTCATTGGACTCGCTGCCCGACGATTTTGAATGCTTAGGTACCCTGCTATAGCTCTTTCACGACAGCTTGATTTTCTGGTTTGCGCTCAGAGATCGAACGACTCTTTAAAAATATACAGGTTTAAAAATCGGCACTCAGAAAGACTTTGTTTTCATGCTTAGATTTTAGTGGATAACGCTCGGGAACCCATCTATGTTCCAAGCATGAAGCGAGGAAAAAAAAGAAATCAGAGGCCTCTTTATTGTGGTGCAGGCATGTACTCGGCGACCCTGAGGCCAGCAGCCTTGGCACGCACATACACATTGATGGGGCCGGCGCCAGGGGTAATTAAGGCTCCGGAATAAATTGACCGCGTTCTTCGCTTCATCGATTACCCTTTCTCTGCCGATATATTTATTTTTGTCAGCTAATCAGTCTCCTCCCATTAGACACTGTTGAGCCCACCGCACGAGCTCAAAACGTCTGCGCTAAAGCAAAAAATAATAATATATATATATATATATATATAATAACGAAACTAGAGCTTGGATTTGCAGCCGCTACTAGAACTACTTTATTCTATTTGCGCTTCGGTAACGTGTCCAAGGTTTAGGAGGATTTAATAAATGGGGCTATCGAAAATCGTCAAAATGCCGAGAGCCCATTCAAGAAACGAGATTCTAGTTTGTGTCCAGCCTTGTATTTCAAGTAAGCAAGAAACAGCTTCGAGCCTTCGCTCGCAACCATCATCAGGGCGAAGGTGCGTCGACAAAATAAAGAGCGCCGTCAAATACGGTGATCAGGGGCAGGAAAACGAAGAACGCCAACCGCCATTTTTACAGGAAGGACAGAATAGTGTAGCTCAAATGGATAGCGTACGCGGTCCGCTGAACTACTACAGCAGTAGACCTTTTCCTCCCTACATCAGACCGCGCGAGTTCAACCGCTTTTAAAGCGCCTGGGCAATGCACCTGGGCCGTTCCGAAGTGCACATGACCCAAGGTCGACCGCGCACAAGCGCGACCACTACAGTGGCGGGAGCGAGCGGATCCTTCGGAGACTATACAAACTGAGCTTTGCCTCAAACATGTAACTAACGGGCTGTCATTGCCACACCGGTGCACCGATAAAAACAAATAATTAATTAGAGGGACAATGAGAAAGAGAGAGAAGGAAAGATGCAAATAATTACTAGTCAGCAAAAAGAAAAAAAAAAGAAACCAGTAAACCCAGGTTATAATTACGAAGAGAGCGTCTCAAATCCCCCGATTTCCCCGTCCAAGCAGCCGAGCAGAACGTGGGGCGAATCGGCCAGCTCACCGGTCCGCGCAACGGGGCCCAAAGGGGAGATTGAGATGGAGGGGGAGGGCAGCGACTGGCCACCCCAACGGACGTTTCAATCCCTGCCGACGCCGCGGATGACCGCCCGCGACGGAAGCCCGCCGCCTAGAAACAAGTGCGAGGCCCCCAGTGGGGTGCAGCCGTCGCCGCCACACACGTACCCCGAAAAGACTCCTCTTTGTCGCGACAGCTGTTGCCCCCGCAGCGCGTGCCGGTACGAGCCGCGAACAGTGCGCCTGCAAGCTCCAGGCCGCCTAGACGAAAGTACGCAGTTGGGGGAGGCACGTCGCGCTACGCCGTGCAAACCATAAGAATATTCGTACGTCAATCTCATAACGCGGATTTTCTCAGCTAAAAAATTACATTTTTTATTTTTATTTTATTTTGGTGTTATAGAGTTTGCATAGCGTCAGTGAAGAGGCTTCTGGTATTACGTTAATGCGATCGAGATACCGTTTAACGGATGAAGTTGAACCTGTTTGGTCGCTCTATTTGGCGAAGTGCACACCGATGAGTGGCACGGCTGAGCGTACTACTGGGACAAGGTCACTGTACGAGACCAATTTCGACCAGAGACATAGGCAACACGTCCCGGACATAGCCTCTCGAGTTATGAGCATTAGCCGACGAGACAGTTACAAAGGGATTTTGCCCTCGTCTCGCAGAAAAGTATTCCGCGCCTACGTCTCTCCACTCTTTGCAATGTTCAGTAGGAACAGACCGCCAATTGCTATGGCAGGTATTGTGAAATTCAACGTGTCTTGTCTTGACGTGGGGTGACTGTTACAAGTACGGGTTTTGTGTTTTATTTTTTTTTTATTTAGCCTTCACGGCGGGGCTTTGAATAGACGCCTGCAGGTGTGGGGTACGAAACAAAGCAGAGTAGTAGGAGTGTATGAAACAAGAACATGTTTCATGCAGCGTTTTTACTCCGATAAACAGGCGCGTTGAAAAGGAACACAAACGAGAGAACTCACAAAAGGCACGTATACCAAACCAAACACAGCATAAATGCTTAAACACATGTTAACGACTACAGTGGTTAAGTAAGCGTGTTGAATGCATTGTGTCGATTGTTCGCTAAAAATATGGGTGTGCATGTTTATATACGTATATCTACTTGCAAATGTGGAGGAATTGAAATAAACTATACATAAACGGCTCCCTGTTTTGTGTGCGTTTAACTGGAAGGTGACTTGCGCCACCTGGATTACTCGTATCCAGTTTCAATTTTTGTTGCGCCCGCCACCTGGTGGTAAGTGGCATAACCCCACACCTTTTTTTTTTTCACCGGAAATCACGTGACTAGCTGCGTTTCCGGTCTTCCGTCGGGAGGTAGCGCTAGTTACTAGCTAGAGGTAGTAAAATACATGCATTCTACTTTGAGGCTAGTAACAGTTATTAGTTTCGTGACCTAGTAAACGTTACTAGCTTGGCCGTTACTACCTAAGGTTACTAGGTACCTAGTTTTAACATGTGTGACAAGCGGTTACTAGCTCTTACCTAGCGAATACTACTAGCTTTTTTTTAAGAGTGTAGAAATAGTCAACCTAGGTTCCACATGTGAGGGCCAGTACAGACTGAGCGCACGTGAAAGCAGAACATGCACTGACTACGCCGTGCTATCGCCTCAGTTGGGGTGCGCGCAAATTGATGAGACAGGTGTGAAAAGTATTGGCAGTGACCACAAAAGGGTCATGTTGCAGCTGTATAAAGGGAACTGGAGGAAAGGAAGAACGACTCGACAAGAGGCGAGTCGACCCAGCCTTTCATAAACAGTGGCAGTTAAGGTTGTGGACAGCTTCGAAAAGAGCGACAAGAGGAAGGCTGCCTCGGGGTGCGCGGATGCTCTAAAACAACTAATCAGGCAACACTCAACAAACGGCCAGGTCGGATGAAGACGAAGGAAGCGCTGGTGGGATGGAGAGGTACAGGCTGCAATCCAAGTACGACAAGAGGTCAAGCAACATCGGCACACACTTTAAACAGGGTCTACCCAAGGTGTCACTGTAAAGTGGGGGCTTTACCAAGAACCAAAGCGGCCTCACGTTCGTTCTTTGCCAAGTTACGGTGAAACCCCGTATAACTCAGTTCGCCCCTAAGCTGAGAGCGCGGTGGAAGCTCCCTGCTCGCCAAACCACGCGATCACGCTCCCGCCCCTGTACTTACGCGCAGAGAACAGGTGATGCAAGGGGTGACGTTGATTGGCCGGCCGAGCGCGTAGCTTGCACCGCAGTGTCAGCTTTAGCGCTGAACCAAGTATAGCTGCCGTTTCCTTTTTCTCTTCCTTATTTCTTTTTTCCACGCTACGTCGACGTCAAATGGCTCGGGGCTGCCGGTAGCCGATCGTTTTGCTCGGGCGAGGCTGTGCCGAGAAGAGCGCGCTGCCGAGAGGCCGATTTATAAGAGACGTCCGACACGGTCCGTCGGGCAGCGGCAGCAGCGGCGTGGCGGCCGCTGGAAAACAGCGACGCGCGCCGGTCAATGATCGATCGGGTCACGTCGGCTGGGCAACGGGAATGCGGGAACGGAGGACGCGGGCCTGCCTTCGCCCCGAGGAGCGCGCTCAAGTTCAACGATTCGCTCGCGCTGCATGCGAAGAAAAAACCGGACCCCGTAATGCATCGCTCCAAACCGAGAGCAATAAAAGCGGGCGCGACGACAACAAGTTACACGTCGCGGCATCGAACGAAACCAGTTTCGACTATCGTATACAATTACAAACCAGGGAGAAACATTTTAATTGTGACCCGGACGATTTCCTTTCACCGCGAACCACGCGCCACGATTAATAGTTCGCGGTTAAGCCCCACTGCTCTTTGTTTCCTTTTCTCGAGAGCGAAAATTGTATTACGCGCGAGGATGATTGGAAAAGCTCGCACGTTTCTTTCCCGCAGGGCGGCTCGGTTAGCGAACCGAACCTAGCGCCCCTAATCCGAATCACTTGTCTCGTTACACATCCCGCATCTTGTAATAGTTGGCCGAGTTTTCGGGGGCTTTGCGTCGCGTTTATCTCAATTATCGAATTCACGAGGCAGTCGTCTCGGCGCTGGGCAGCCTGAATCGTCCGAGGCTTCGGGTGAACGGGGTCCAGAGAATGCAGGCCGTGCGCTTCCAACAGGAGCCGCCAGTGAAATCATATAGGAAATATCAGTAGATCATTTTTACGCCTCGATAGCGGTACGATGTGTGCTCGAGGGCAGAGCATCGGGTATACGTTATCGGAATCCAAAAACGATATACCGATACTCCTGTTTCACGGGCGCGTTAAAGGCCTTGCGAAAGAGCTCATTTAAAGATTAGGCAATAAGCTCACGATCTCGGCCCTGCGCGAGCCCATGTGCGCGCGCTGATTTGCTGATTCTTTAATGACCTGTCACACTGAGGCAACAGTTGGACAACTCTATCCAACAACACGAGGAAAACGTGTTTTGCGGCGATTCTGTCCATCGCGGCAACAACAACAGTCGGGCAACATCTTGCTGCCGCCCGGCAACCGTTTTGGCCTATTTGTTCGTCCGACCACTCTGTCACACCGCGCTGACGGCGGGGCCACACACAGGGAACACTCCGCCATTTTGACCGTTTAGCTTCGTGTGAGGCGCGGCGTCGCTGGGGACGTGACTCTACGAAGTGCTGTGCGTTCGAAGGGCTAGAAATTAACACGGGACGACATCAACCAGTGACTGATTAGAAAGCTTGACACGGGGAGTATTTTTCATCCAATATTTTATCAAAATGTTCTGCATTCGCTGACAAAGCAGGTGCCCTAACCGAGGAAAGTGAGATCGCTGATATGTATGTTCGGGATTTAAGCCACCGTATGTTTCTGCCCGATTCTTTCCTGCAATTCCTACTTCTACTGTAAAATTGAATTAGCACCGGCAGTAGCTCAAAGCGTCTTTTGTAGCGTGGTGTTGAGTTGAAGTGACAGTGCTTAAAAACTGCGACACCGACACGATCGGCCTCCGTAACAAGCGGTGGAATAAATATATTTCAACTCTGTCTTTTTGCATACCGCCTGCTATGTGATCACTTCATTCCCCAAAACGTCCCGGTGATTTTTGAATCAATTTAAGTGTCTGGTAGAGGCTGTTTACAAGTTCCAATCATCAACAATCATGATCAGAGCGGTTTTATGATACTTTGTCAGCGAGCGAGTAGGCATGCCATTTTATTTCACTAGCAGCAACTGAACTGGTCTCTCGGCAGTTCTGACTTGCAACACCAGTCTGAACGTTCACGACCGTGGCTGTGGCCATTTCGACAATCGCTTTTCGTAAGCTAAGCAGTAAAAACATTCATCAAATTATTTTATTTGCACGCCAACCTTGATTATTGTTAAATAACGTTCTCCAAGCCTTTATTTGGGTAAGACGTTATTGATAGAGAACTAGCTCTGCCATCAAAGCTGTGTTATCGTATTGACGGCACAAAAGTCGCACATCCACTGATCTGGGCGTCGTCCAACACAAGTTGCTGCTGTTTTTGTTGCCGAAAGCTGTCATGTCGAGGCAACATTGTCGTTGTCGTTCATGTCGTGCTGCTGTTGCCGCGACGTGACAGGGTTTTCGGACAACACGGGGAGCGAGCAATAAGTTGCCCTACTGTTGGCACAACATGTCGTGCTGCTGTTACCGTCCTGTTGCCTCAGTGTGACAGCGCCTTTAGGAGTTCATCCTGAAGGCCTTAACTTGCCCGCGAAACAGGGGTACTAAACTCCCTAATAATCGTTTTCCCGTTGTCCGTGCACCTGAGCAGCTCTCAAATTCAAGTCCATACACGCGCACAAAGCATGCTTTCACTGCACTGCCTCCGGAGTTCTATCAGGGTCGACATCTCCGGCGACCTTTCCCGGAATGCAAGAAAGGGGTCACACACATCGAGCCCTTCTCGACGAGACCTGCGACGCGCGATGCAGCTCATTCCTTAAAGCCTCACATAGTAATAATAATAATAATAATAATAATAATAATAATAATAATAATAATAAAATGCATAGCAAATTTCTGGGCAATCGTGTAGCGCGTGAAACGTCTACGCTCTCTGAGGCTCTTCATCGGTTAGTTCGGCGATTGACTTGACGTGTGGCATGTTTACCCGATAGCAATTCCTAGGAATGGAGACTCCCGGCGCTAACCTGGGTTTTAAAAGCATGCGACAGGGTGTCAAGTTGCTATCTGCCGGATGCAGAGCGGCAGGGCTTACCCGTCAGAGGGCACCTCAAGACACGGCGATGCGTCGTGACTCGCTTAATAATCGAAACGGTCTGGGTTCGGTTCCCGCCTGGCGTAAGCGCTTTTTACCTGCGATGCCCCTCCCCCCCTCTCTCTCTCTCTCTCCCACACACACACACACTCAAGACTAATCAGTGTGGAGCCTCGCGGCCACGCTTTTATCAAGGCCTCACTTTCGGGCTTCAAGAAAAGGGCGAACACCTAGCCAAAGAAAGTTTCACATAAAAAAAAATCTAAACAGTACCGTGTGGCGTGTTCTGGATCCACAGAGTCATCTTATGTGTATATACATCACTTGACGCGCAACCGAAATCACAGTTGCAGGGTTGCCGTCTCCTAAATAAGCCTCCATCAAACTGCGTGGCCCGGGTTCGACCCAGCATCCGAGCACCGAGGTCCCGCATCGCGCGAAACCGGCTCACCCCACGTTGTTCGTTCCGTCACTCGGTGGCGAGGCGCAAATGACGAGCTCGCCACGTTCGCGACTCTCAGATAAAGCGGCTCGCAATGCAGAAGCGTACGCGGCCGGCTCGCCGCCCTTCGGAGGAGCCAACACGTAGCCCGCACGGCAGGGCCGATACGTGCGCCCCGCTGCGCGGAGGAGGGTGGGCCACGCTCGATCCGCCAAGGGCAGCGAGCGCGGCAGCACGCCCACCGAACCACGCACGGCGGCTGTCACGCGTCTCCCCTCCGAGAGCCGGAGCGGCCGGCGTGTGGCGTACCGTCGACGCGCTCAAGTCGCTCGGCGGCACCGCTGCCCGGCCTCGCTTTCCCCCGTAGCTCGCATCGCCCCGCCAAATAGGTCGAGGAGCGAACCTGGACACGCCATGCCCGGAGCAGCGCAGGGCGGACCCTTCTTCGTGCAGCGGCCGTTCCTGCTTCGATTCTGCGCGGCTGTCACGTCGTCCCGGACAGTGCCTGCTGCTGCGACGCACCAACGACGAGAGCTTCGACAGCGAGTACGAAAAGGAGTGCAGGCTGGCTCCAGGCAGGACCCAGACCTTCGCAACTATATCATCCGCTATTCTCTGTTTCCTCTCTCGTTTCCGCGTCTTTTTTAATCTCCCTCTCCCCTCTCACAAGGTAGCCAGCCGGTATGTTAACTTATCTGCCGTCATTCACTCTTCGCTGTCCGCTAAGTGATTTCTCAACGAAATACCTGTTGGCAGAACATCTTCCAACTCAACAGACCCCACTTGCAGGTAATGTGCGCGGAACACTAAATTGCCAGAGCACATTGAGGCTGCCCGATTCAATAGCCGCCGGGTTCCTCGATCAAACCACCGGATACAGTTGTGCGTGATCAGTGTTGGCGGTAACGCGTTGCAAGTAACGGCGCTACCGCTAACGCGATACTTTTTTTTCTGTAACTCATGACGAACTTGTTGCGCTTTTAAAACGGTAACGTCTAACGTACTTACATTAATTATTTCGAGTAACGGGTAACACGTTACTCGTTACACATTTTCCTCAAAACTTAAAAAAAATACTTCAATTTTGTTTTCGTTTTTTAGGCGCTAACTTACAAAAATTGTGAAAAGCTTTGTTTTTTTAAATGGGTATTAAAGGGATGATGTTTAGTTTCTGCAGGGACGTAATGTTTCTCAAGATATGGCGCTTACGCATACCTGTAACGTCAAAACAGCAAAACGTGTTAATTCATAATGTCAGAAAGAAACACGAAAGTAACGTGCGTTAGTTTTTCATCAGTAACTGTAACGCGTTCCTTTTCTTTTGAAATAACGAGGGGACGGTAACGCGTTCCTTTTATTTGGAAGTAACGAGTAACGTATTTCGTTACTTTTTTTTATCTTTGTAACGCCTACAACATTGCGCGTAATACGCTTGCGCGATAGCGCGGAATAGTCGTGCTTACTACGGATCCTCGTCTCTTAGCCGTCACGCGCCCAAAGATTCCGGTGATCCGTGCCGACTTGCTGCGAGGTCCACCGTCTGTCTCGTCACCTCCACCGCCCGATGTCAGCCACTCAGTCAGCGAGACTCGAGCTTCGTTGTAACGCCACTCCTCCTAATCTGGTGCAAAACGTCGAGCACCGCAGACAGGTTGCGCGTCTCGACGTCGACCAACTGATCGCACCCCATAATGGCGCACGTAATGACGCCAAAATGATGACGTGCCATGACGCATTTCCGGGGTTTCCGACACATCGTTGCCGCGTGCCGCGGGAGAAAGGCGCCGCAGCGACGTGGAAAGGAAGAAAACGCTATTTGGGTTTCCTGCTGCCTCCTCCAACGATCGGACAATTTCCGCCCCTTCGAGACGCGCGCGCTTCTCACAACCCCGCACCGCTTGGCGCACGCCCGTGCTCCGAGGGCAAAGCCGTTCCACGGAACACGATTCCAAGGTCCCGCCTCTAAACAATCTAGAATCCACACCATGACGATGCGGAGTGGTTCTCTGAATTGTCTTCTACTAAAATAATTGATTTGGCTTCCACCCTATTAATTTATTTTCAGTTGGGTTAAGGATGCTCGCGAGGGAGCAAACTGGAGCTTATTTTTCTCTACCTATCTCCAATTCAAATGGATTCCCAGTTAATGGATACTCAAATCTGGTTCGTGGCAATTCTAAATTCAAGCGCACGATAGTCGTATATACATTTCGTTCGATTATGGCGGGCAACGGAAGCGGCCCCACATTAAGCCCGAAGAAGCAAATCTGGCAGCAATGGGTACATTACTGTACATAACTTGGGTACCCTTTAGCTACCAGAAAACGGAGTGGCAGCCAAGTGATAGGGCGCACTCCGTTCTGACCGAGCAGACAAGAGAAACGATTAACCTATAGCGGCACCGGAGTCTGAACCCGACAACTAACTACTTCTAGAAATGAAGCACGGTAACACGCAATAAGCGACGGCGAAGACGCGTGAACTCGTAACAGATCGGAGGGTTCCCCAACGAAACAAGAACGTTGCAGAACTAACGGTGCCAAACCAAAAGCAACGCGTATAACGAAAAAAATAATCATAACAGTGCGCCGATGGGGTACGCGTACACAGACATTTTGAAAGCGAGTAATATAAAATGTGACAACCGCATAAAAGCTGACGTTCATGTTTCGTGCAAAGAAAAGAAAAAAGAAGGAAGAAATAAACTTTGTGTAAAATGCATTGTCCCGTTTTCCTTTTTTTTTTGTTTTTTGCGTCAGCGTTGTTAGCGGGGAAGCCCGCGGTGAGCACATCTGCCGACCTGAGACGCATCTACGCAACAAGCAGTCGTGTTTATAATAGGGTAAAACGCACTCTCCATTGTTTACACCTTCTTCTTCTCTCTCTCCTGGCCCCCGAGTGATTCTCCTAACAATTCAATCAAAATAACTCACGGCGGAATGGGGAGGATGAAATCGCTAACACGATAGATGGCTCACGCCTGTCCTATATAAATAGATTAGCCTTCCAGCAGCGCGGGAAGCAACGGCATCGCTAATCAATAGAACTAATTTTCTTTTTCTACACTTTTTGTCAACTTGGCCAGCGTACCGGGAACTCGAGTCTTTAAAACAAGAAAAAACGTCCTCCGAGATCCCTCCCCAAAAAGCTCACTCTCTTATCGAGCTCCCCGGGCCCTGCCCCTATCTCCAACGTAACACATCGCGTTTCCCGAGAGGGGGTACTGTCACCGTCGCGCAGTCAGCGACTCGGAAACCTCCGAACGACCCCTCGCTATTTAAGGCCCTCCGAAAACAGTCGACGATGTCGTGGAATCGGAGGAACCTCACTGTGCCGGGAAACGTGTAAGGGAGGCCAGAAACAATGTCATTTTCTTTACCACAACTTTGACCTGTAAGTACAGCTTGTCGTGTACTTGGACAGGGGCACTGACATCCAACTATCGCCGACAACAAGGTCCCTTTCATACCGTAGTAAAATCAGTATACTATAGGGAGTTGTCGTAGACCGCGTTCCCCCTCCGCCAAAGCCCTCCGCAACGAAAAGGCCGCAACTGCGCCTGCGCGCCGGTGGCCTTGAATGTAGAGTTCCGGGTATCGTAGCGGGTTGCGGAGAGCGTTGCGGGACGGCGAAAACCATCTACGAAAACTCCCTAGTGTAGAAAGTATTGCGACCTCGTTTTAATTTCTCTCCATAGAACGGCAGGGAGAAGCTTGAGTTGTCAAGCACGGCGGAAGGCATAGAGCGCGTGCAGCGTTGGACAGGCTCGCCCTGCCGTATACTCATTCCGAGAGTTTTAGTAGATCGTTTTGGCTCTCCCGCTACGCTATACGCTAGAGCGACGACGCTACTGCGCATGCGCGCTGCTAGCGGATACACTGCCGAGCTACGCAAGCTAGCGGAGGCGCGCTATCTGACCAAAATATCGAAGAGCGTAGGGCGGCGTGCTAGCGTCCCGCGTGGGTCTCGCGAGAACGAGTCTTGGCGAGATAAAGGAGAGCAAAGCGAGAAACCTACTTCAAGATGGCCGCCACGCCGCGCCTGTCCGGTATGCTCCGCTTCGCGATCGTGGCTCTGAGGGGCGGATTGCGGATAGCGTAGCGGAAGTGACTGAACGACCCACTAAAACACTTTATTTTGTGAGCGACTATAGCGGACAGTGTACGTGTACGGCTAGTGACGGACCAGGGACAGCGACTAAATGAGGGAGTTTTCGTAGACCGCGTTTCCCCTCCGCCAAACCCTCCGCAACGAAGAAGACGCTACTGCGCCTGCGCGCCTATGGCCTTGGCTGTAAAGTTCCCGGTATCGTAGCGGGTTGCGGAGGCGTTGCGGGACGGCGAAAAGCGATCTACGAAAACTCCCTAATGACCCCGAGACAACGTTCGCTAACAAGAAGCGGTACGAGATCACGAGCCTGAATAAAAAGCACAAGTCACGATACCGACCCGCGTGCGAATCTTGTGTTACAATGTCGTGTAATTACTCAATATTTCTAGCACCACCGAATGAGGCGGAAATAAATACGATAATTCGAGCCTTAGGTTAATTCAGCGTTGCCTGTGGTGAGTACCGGCATCTTTCCTGAGAAAATCACAATAGCGCACGTTTGTGTAATTCATAAAGGGGGTTGATACAATAATTTAAACCTATATAGACCTAATATACGTGCGTTTCCATTTTCTCCAAAAATAGTCGAACGTGTTATATAGGAACGTGCTAATGGGTTTTGTAATAAACGTAACATCATTACAAATCACCAGTATAAATTTCGTAAAAGGAAATCAACTGAAATGGCATTGCTAAATATAAAAGAATAAGATAACATAAAAAAATAATTGTTCTACTCTAGGAATATTTTTAGACTTCAGAAAAGCCTTTGACTTCATGAAGCACGACATCCTACTCTGAAGATTACCACTATAAGGGACAATAGGCACTGCATTAAACTTGATTCGCAGCTACTTAACAATATGCAGCTCTTAATCATGTGCGTTTCTCACAGCTGAAATTCGGTATGGCGTCCCTCGGAAATCGATTTTCGGGCCATTACTCTGCCTTTTATACATTAATGACATTGCAAATATTCCGCAAACACCTAATATAGTGTTATACGCAAATAATACAAATGTGTTGTGTTCTTTTTTCTTTTTCTCCGGCAAGTGTTTAGGTTGACTAGAAGGGAGGCAAATACTCGGCTAAATCAACTGCGCTTGCGGTTATCCTCAAATCAGCTACAGTTAAATACGCCAAAGACGAAATTTATAACTTTTAGAGCAAAAAATACACATTAGCAGAACAATTACTATTTCCACTTTTCGAGTACTGAACCCGTGGAATAATTTAAATTTTATTGGCGTTTGTGTCTACTGATTTTTAAATTAAGCTGGACAGCCCGTGAGAATGATCTCAGAAGATAAATTTCTCCATCACATGGCTTAATTTCTTAGTTAAAATATCTTCTTTGAGGTTGGTTAAAACGGCAACTTTATACATCGCTGATTAACTCGAAATCGCAATATTGTTTGTTGGTTTGGGGCAGGGCCACAAGAACTAATTCAAACAATTACTTAGATTGCAAAAGCGAGCAGCTCGGTTAATTAATAATCCACCTTGGTCTGAATCCGCCCCTTATTTTATCGAACATAAGATATTAACGTTGGATAAACTTTCCTGCTTGAAGGTCGCAATTTCAATACATTCTGAAATCAACACTGATTATGTTAGCTTTTACGGCACATATCCACCTAAACGAACAAATTAAACCTGAGACATCAGCAATTTTTAAAACCCAGTCAGAACTAATTCCGGAAATCAAAAATCATCTTATCAAATACCGGATATCCTCACCAAACATATTCGCATCGATCAACCAAACCATAAAGTTTCTTCCGTGTTCCTGTTTAAAAAGTATGTTAAGAATATTCTTTTCACCCGTAATCCAGTGCTGTAACCTCTGAAATGTGTGCCATGCGTACTGTTTTCTGTTCATTTCCCTGTGTAATTGGTAAGCAAAGGAGCTATTTCTAGTTGTGTTTCAGGCGTTATACAGAGGGCAGAAGTAACCAAATTAAATTTTTGCAGTCGAAGAAGCTTCTGAGTTTAATATCACCGAAGCTTTCACAAAAAAGGAAGGGGGAGGGAGACCAAGCCAAGAGCAAACAGGAGCATGTGTTGCAATGTCAACAGATTACACTATAACAAAAAATATATATAAATATATATATATTATATAATATAATATAGACAAACTTTACCTACACAATATTTCGAACAGTCATTCATCGCAGCAATATTATTCGTGTGCACAAGGGCTCCCTCCACCGCCGTTGAGCAGCACGACCAGATAAACAAGTGATGAGTCTCGAAACAACGCGATCGTACGGTAACAAAGTATAATAGGTAACCCAAAGTAAACTAAGTAACCCAAAGTACAACAAGAAACCCAGAGTATAATAAGTAACCCAAATGCTCACGCAAATCTAGAAACCCACGAAAGGAACAAGATCTGAATCAACCTAATCAAAGATCACATGATTGTCCAGTTGTCAAAGTACGCGCACTGTCCAGACGTCAAATTTTAAATCCACAAAAGACACAATCCACGCCCATGTGAACGACCCACTTTTCCCCCGTTCCCAAACGCATTAAAAAAAAATCAAATTGAAGACAAAGCACACCCTGCGTTTCGAGTCTTCCAGGATGCCGACGCGAAGGACTCGAGACACAAGCTATACTTTACGGGTCCATTGTTTCAACCAGTAGCCGCCACACTTTACCGGCTTCCCCATCGAGAAGCAACATATATGCTAACGAGAGCCCGTTTCGTCTTTGCCGTTTTTCTTTTCTCGGAGATCTATTTGCACACTGTCCCAAGCGCGTCGACCGAGCGGTCCCGCGGGCCATCATTTGCACACACGCGCACGCACGCTGCGTAGGCCCATCTGCAAACGAGAGTATGCGGACCCCTTTTTAAAACAATCAGTCGAGGCAGCAATTGACGCCACTCGCAACGCGTCGAAAGGCCGGAGCACTTATGCAAACGACGCAAAAGATAAACGCGCGTCGACGCCCGCAGGCATCATCTCGCGGCGGCTAAGCGAGCACCGCGACGGCGGCCGGGCTATGCCGGACAGCAGCGGTCATTTGGAGCGCAGTAGCCGCAGATTGATTACGATAATGGAGATGCGGAGAACAATCGCCAGACCGTCTATCGGTCAGTGTCGGAGCAGCCAAAGAACACACATATGCGGTTCCGCCGGGTATTAAAGCGCGAGTGCTCCTTATCTCGGCACGACCTACAGCTGACACCCGCTCGGAGCAGCGTAACACGTGCGCTAATAAAACGCGAGGTTGTACGTCGATCACAGCGGGTGGTCGGGACGCGGCTGAAGATCAAGAAGTTAGTGAGGGACTCGAAATAAAACGGAAAGTTCAAGGTTACCGCCTCAAAGGCGTTTCTTCCGCGCGAACCTGCGTAAGCACAAAACAATTTAAAAAAAATGGTCGAAAAAGTATACATTTTTTGTACATACCGCCTCTCGCTCGAAAGAAGATAAGCGCCATTACACTGAGAAAAGAAATTCGAACCGGCTGAGCTGATAAAAAGAACACGTTTTCCTTGGAAACATTTCACGCCCTTCAAAAATAATTTACTAAACCCAACTTTTTCTTTTCTTCTTTTATATATATATATATATATATATATATATATATATATATATATATATAAAGATTGCATAAGTGCGCCACACGCAAGCTACTTCAGAAGCACGTCACCTCTATTTTTCGTGTTTTCTTTCCTGACGTGTTTGGTTGTGACTCAGGTAGTAATATATCCGAATAAAGTTGTAAGCCAGCGCTGTTGTTTGTCAGTCTTCTTTTACTTTGTCCGCGTCGTGGCGCTGTTCGCATTCAAGAATGAACCAACTCGTCGACGTTAGTAAAATAGATTTAATCCGTATCATCGCAAACTTCATGAACCGGGAATTATCCAATATTGACACCGGTCGTCATTGTAACGCAACCTTTTTCAGGGTGTCCATTCAGAGAAGCAAAAACGAGCAAACGAAGGGAGAGTACACTTGCTTTTGTGTGCCTCTTTATGCTGCTTTACGCGATATCTTTTTCTTTCTTTTTTTTTCGATTGTATGCTTCGGATTCGCGTCCATACTGGATGGATAACAATAACCGCCGATGTTGGAAGGGTGTAGAAAACGATAAGCTACAATTTAGAACAACACAAAAGGTCGTGAAAGGAAACAGCGCAAAAATAGACGAGGGACAGGCAGCTGCTGCGCATATAAAACATATGCAGCAGCAGCTGCATATGTTTCATATAAAAAGCGGACAAGGATTTTACACAGATGATGCTGAGAAAACTGACAACAGTTCTGCTAACAAAAAATGCTTTTTTTTTTTTTGTACAGGTTGGAGGCGTTATTCACACTTTTCGATAAGCGTCTAAAGTCCTTCGTCGACTAAGCCGAAAACATTCATAAAGATGGTCCCTGTATGAAGCACATTCTTTTCTTTTTTGGGCGTTTTCCCCAAACGTGTCAGCTACTTTTTCATACACCTTGTACTTCGCCTCAGCTTAACTCCAGACGGAGCCGACGCCACGAGATAAGGGGACCAATCAAGCAGCGTCAAAACCACTACTCACCTTACCCGTTTATGATTGGTTCGGCGATGAAAAGAACACGTACGCCGTCCGATGGGTCCGGGCAGGTAGGCCGACGCGCCTTCCCAGGTGAGGCGAGGAGTGGTCAGTCGACCCGACGTGGCGCTACTGTCTCGCATATCTCCCGAGCGTGGATAAACACGACCACCGAAGTTCGTCCACGTCCTGGCTCGATACGCGAGATTCTTGACACTTTCCAAGGTATCGGTGGAAAAAATCGCGTGCTGGTCTGCTCGGCTTCAGTGAACGATCATACCGCATCAGCCAGCGTGGCGAGTACCGAAAGCAACCGCTGACGGCGCTCCCAATGAAGCGCTTCCTCGCGAGCAGGTCCGGCGCTTGCCGCAGACCGGCAGATAGAGGCACCTCTCTTCGCACTATTTCTACGAGACATTGTTGGTTTCTTGCAGACCGACGTGTTCGCAGTGGGTAAAAATGGAACTTCTGACGCAGTGAAGACGACTGGCCTGACGGTAGGCTGGCTGGACCTGCGGCTAGGCGGCTAATGCAGGGCCATAGCCAAAAGATGGGCAGAAGCACCGCGGCTATCTCCAGCGCGAGCGCTTTGGTTCTTGCAACCTTTGCCAGTAGCACTTTCTTAAATAATCGCTCGTGTGGGCGCGTCGTCTGCTCAAGGCAGACTTGGGATGTATGGATCACCACGACGGATGCCTGTTTCCGGCTGAACTGCATCATTTATGTTAAATATCTGTTTCCTTTAAAAGAGATGTATTGGTTCACAAGCTTGGGAAGTCAAGAAAACAATGAACTCCAACTCGGTGAACGTAACACTGGTACTGTCAACTGTAAAATCGCAGGTTCTATGCATTTCTTTTTAACTTCTAGCTTTTGCAGTAATAAAAATATTTAGCATGAAGAGAAGTTAGTGCTGTTGAAAATTGCCGTGCTATTGAGTTCCTCTGCAGCCAATGTTTATCTTTGCTGTGTCATGATATGGGTAAGTTTTTCAGAGTCTGAACAATTCTACGACGTTGCGATGAGGAGAGAGTGCCTCTACTAGTTACGACCCGGAAACTGCTTGTTGGCAGGACAACTAAAACAAGTGAAACAAACTATTCTAATATATCTGCCGCGAGTGTAATAAACGAGTGTAACCAAACAAAGCAACAATGTTCGTGTTATTAAATGCTCTTCTCGGTAGTGTGGGTTCACCCGCTTCAGATTTCTTGGCGAGTGCCGCGAATGTCAAGAGGCTAAAATTACAAATTTCAGGCTAAATAATCTTCTATCCAAACATAATACACTCTGCAACTTCAACAAATGACCCATACCACGACCCAGACAGCATCGGCTGCAGCGACACTCTTTTACTGATGAGGGCTAACGACCTTCACGAGAATTTCCGGTCACCCTCCGCCCTCACCTAACGTATATCGAGACTAGGCAGTTCATCGATTAACCTTCAGTTTATTAAAATAATAATTTAATTGCTTTTTTTTGCCGTTTAATGGGAATTTAGTGCTGGGGAAAGTCAACAAAAAGTTAAAAAAATGCCTGCTTTAATATGTTTGACGTCTTTATTTCTTTTATGACACAGGCTAGCACGGTACACCACTTCAGCGTGCTTGTGATTGTCACCGAGGGTGATTATACCGTTTAAATAATAACTTAAAAATTACTTAACTGTAAAAGGCTTCCGTGTTCATATTTCTGTAGGCGTAACAACGTGAAGTTTAAAACGGGAATTCAATATGCCATTTATGACACCGCAAAAATAGTTAAAAAATGTGTAGTTTTAACGTCTTTCATGCAATACGACCGGCTAAAAATCAACTAACGGATTTATCAATTAATTATTAGTCTATTAAAAGGTAGCAATGAGTCGGGTTTATTTTCTAATCAAACCACAACTCCAATCAACATTCAATGTTTTATGAAAGCTACGGTTTGTGCGAGATAACAAATATACGTGGGACCAGCGGCTGTATACAAACCAACACACTAAGAATATGGAAGCTACCGACTTAATAATAATCGGTTTGCTGAATTTCTACGTATGTGAAACGATACAACAAAGCCTTTAGTAAGAACAAACGACAACACAAACATTAAACATTTAATAAGGAGGGTCAAGCTCAGCCGGAAACGGGCTTGCGCCGTCGAGATCCATGCTTCTGAACGTGCGCCCGTAGCAGACGACGCACGGCGGTATCCCCGCTTTCGCATGTTTCCGATTTCGGCCGCACGGTGGCGACACGGTTCGATCTCGAGGCGAATAGAGCTTTTCGTGTACTCTCCTCCCCAGCCACCTAATAGGCGTTACCCGGTATGGGCGATGAAACAATAATAAAACGTTTCAACTTGCAAAGAGTAGAAAAATAGAGGGGAGGCAAAACGAGAATGTGTGACGGTTACGCTTATATCCTAAATGCCTTCCGTTGGCGTGGCGACGGCAAAACAATGTTCTCGCCCATACTGGAGTGGAAGTGACAGTTGAAGATGGCGGCGCCCTCGCGGAAAAGCTCTATACTTTTTGCTAAACAAGCGCCCATCTACCACTGCATGACGTTATCGATTGACAATGTAGAAAAAGTAGCGCAACGCTATGACACCGTTTATAGCGCCGTTTTCGTTTTCTTCCCACTCCTACAATTTCTTATCGCGTAATTATCGAAGCTCGAACCAATGTTGGCGCTCGACACCTACAGAGTGGCATCTTCCACAATGTTCGGCAATGTCCGCCTCCTCGACCCGGCGCACGGCAGCGGTTAACAAAAACAACGAGACTCTACAATCGTTTGGTTGTCTTTTCTCCTCTGTCCCCAGAGCAGCAGGAAATGAAACCAATATGGGGAGAAACCGACGAGTAGGTTCGGGGTTAGGATGCGGCTCCGTACGTCCGGCGCTCAACAACCGCGGAGGACACGAGAAAGCCAGAGAGCGAGTCGCGTGTTTGATACGAGATCAAACGAGGAGGGTCACTCCATAGCTGTTTATCTACCTCGGTAACAAAACAATAATTGTGGAGAAGAGCAAAAAACATGAGGCATTTAATTTCGTAACGTGGTGGCCCCCTTTTTCTACTTCCTCTTTAACTTAAATTTCTCCTCTCGGTGGTGTTAACACAAATACACTCAAAGGACCGGGGGTACTTTAGGGGTGAGGAGGAGCTAATGATTTGAGGTTTAAAATAGATCACGAGCACGAATAGCAAAGACCCACATTCGCGAAATGATAATTAGCTCCCTGAAATTAAACGGGAGTCAAGAAAAGTTCAAAAGCTGTTACGCGAGAAAAAGAAATATTATTAGGGAGTTGTAGTAGATCGTTTTTCCCCTCCGTTACGGTATCCGTAAAGAAAACGCCGCAGCTGCGCATGCGCGCCGCCAAGCCCTGTCTGCATAGTTCGAGGTCTTGTGGCGAATTACGGAGCGCTATCCGGATGCTTAGCGGGCTGCGGAAACGGTTTACTAAAACTCCCAATTTATTAGGCCAAAAGTGTGAGACGACCGAGTATTATTCGAAGAGCTACGTTAAACACCGCAAACGTAACTCTTTACTCCACCCATGTCACCTAACAGCGCCTAATGGAGGTGCTAAGCACACTGCTAACCTGAATGCGGTGACCATTGCCGCTATCAACTAACCGACTGCTAACAACCGTAATTTTCGTATCATTTCGTTGGTTTTCGTACGTTACAACGAAAAACGCGTTGTTGTTTTTTTTGTTTTTGTTTTTTTTAGGTTGGAGAAATTATTTGACATCTGATCCGATAAGTGTCGTAAAAATGAAAAAGTTAAGTGACACGTTTGAGCAACTGGTGATCGTAATTTCGTTTAAACGAAATTACGACATCAGTTGGAGAACCAAAGAATGCTGCCAGTAGCACTAGTAACTATAGCAGTTTCTCATCCGAAACGCTAATAATATTGTTGGCGCAGTAGTAGTTAATGCAGCAGCAGCTTCTGACCGTTGAGGCGGAAGACACAAAGAGAGGTTTTGTTGTAAATGTCATAAAACAAACGTTATTCTGGAATAATAAATAACTGATAAAGTCAAGATCTTAAACCACACATGCAAGCGCCGATTTCAGCGCAGCACCGAGAACAATTCCGGAACACGAAACGACACTTCCCGTCGCCAGCTTACAAAAATAGGCCCAACGCGCCAAACACAATCGTCGCACGCTGTCAAGCGCGAGACACTACATTAAATTTCATTAACGAAAGTATAAAGCTTTCGTACACAACTTACGACAAACACAGGGGGAGAAACATCTCTCTCGCGCCGAGAAGCCAACTAAGCAATTCGCGAATTCTCACGCAGAAAAAAGAAAACAAAAAGAAAACACCGGTTCGAGCAAGCAAGCGACCCAGCGGAGCACACGCGTGAATTCTTGCCGGCGGCAGACGCCTACAACAGTTAAAAAAACCGGGCGACGAGGAAAAATCCTGGCGCGCCGCTGTTGGCAGTCTCCCAGGAGGAAAAGAACGAGGGGGCCTCCCCAAAAATGTGACAGCGAACTCGGCTCCGAGTGTTTAGGAGGCGGGAAGCGACACTCGCAGCAGCCTCGGCCTCTGCGGACGAGCGGCCCTTCGACGCTGGCCTCGCCGGGGGACGTTCGAGACGCGTAATGAGGCGTCCATATAGGCAACGCAGGCAACCCGCCAACTGCCCTCACCGCCTTCGATCGGGGGGGACAGCGACCGCAGCGAGCGCTACGAGTCATAGTATCCGAGCCAATCCAATACATGGACGCTCCGTCCAATTTACTGTTTCGTGGCCTGAACCATAGAGTTATTATAATGTACGCTAGAGGTTCAACTGGCGCTAGTGTGCTGACGCAAATTGAAGCAGACAGCAACCAGTCCAAAAATGACTTCCGGTAATGCATTTCTATGAGAAAAGTGAGCGCATTTTCTCCCTGCGCTCGATCGTAAGAGCAAATATGCCAAATAATTCGTACGTACTAGGTAGCTTGGAACATTTCTCAGTCAGACCGACGAAATAATTCGTCAGTTACGGCGTTTTTCTTTCAAATTCGTCGCATTAAAAACGGTGCTAAAACGGCTTCGTACGTGTATTTTTGTGCACTGTCGGGACACTGTCAGCGCGAACACGACGTCTGGAAATTACGAAAGACGGCTAGAATTACACAGTAACACTGGATCAGTAACTACAAGTGCATGTAGGATCAAAATAAATTGAAGACCACGTAATCTATTCCGATTTTAAATAAGTAAGCACCGCTTTATTCTTTCTGCTCTGAACAAAGCTGCTTGTTCTACGTTCAAAATATCACCCGCACGCTCGAAATCTTTGAGAACAAGTGTCCGATAAAAGCTGCCCGGCAGAGAAAACAATACGTAGAGACAACTTTCATAGCCCACGGACTTTATTCTCTACGTTTTGAATGTTTTTATCCGTTCATGCACGACGGGGTCATTTTCATATAGTGACAGGACTGGCATATTATCAATATATAAGCGTCACCTGAATGCTGGCGAGCCTTGAACACACTCTATATTCTTTTCGATTGTCATTTCGCTTCGAATCGTCGCTTGTTTTTACACACCTGTTGCGGAACACACGTTTGGGACTGAAATGTAGCGAAGTTAAACATCGTTCACTGATGAAGAAAAATGCTCTAACTAAAGCAATTACACTTTCACAGTGTTAATCAAGGTACATACTATTCGGTACGACCCAAATAACAAAAGTGTTCCGTGTTATTTTCCGGCGAAAAGGCAAAATGCACGCGCGTTTTCCCATAGAAATGCACAGGAGCACCGCAAAAGTAGACTGGTTGCTGTCTGCTTCAATTTGCGTCACGGAAGTCGTATAGACACTAGCGCCAGTTGAACCTCTAGCGTACATTATAATAACTCTATGGCCTGAACGAGTAAGAATTACCACCAGCAGGACGCAAGGACGTCACGTGCAAGCCACGCGCGACCTTCTGGAGGGAGGGGGGGGGGGACGCAGCGACGCGCGAGCTTACGCCTAGTCACGTGATGAGTTCGCATCGCTGGATTGGCTGGGATGGCCCGTGAGTCCGCTGCGGTCCATCGTCAGGTCCAATGAAAGGTTATGTACTTCGTTTCAGCAAGTCCAGAGACCAATGCTACAAGCGCGAGCATGAGGCCCTGAACAGTGCTTCACTGCACGAGCGCGTGCTGGCAGGGACGCTTAAAACTCGGGCTCGCGCTTGCATCGTCTGCGTCTGGACCAACTGAAAGAGTATAGAAACGCGTTGCACGAAGATTCCCTCGAGCTTGCGTCACCTGGGAGTTTAAAGGTGCCACCGATTGCCACCGTTTCGATTTTAAATGCGCGGAGAACAGCGTCTCGTACTCACACGTCGAATTCGCTCGATGCGTGTTACTTCTTGCGGCCGAGAAAAAGGGTCACATGAGCTTCGACGCGGGACTCGCGTGACAGATTTGACGAGAAGGCTCTCCACGCTGAAACCACATCGGTGGAGAGAAAAGGATGCACCGGGCATTCCGATAGCGATACCCGATATCCTCTGCCGCAGCCTTTGCGCCTGACGATATACAACACTTCCCCATTGTTTTCCACGTACGCTTTACGTTTAAAAGGCTCGCGGAGTAAACAAAGCTAACGCCATTCGTACAAGTTTGTAATGAAATATAACTTCATACGCAACCTTCAAAATATAGTTCCGCCTAACACCTTACACGAAAATGTCCACGTAACGTGTCTGTTTACACGCGCTGTATTCCAATTTAAAGACAGGCGTGCTCGCCCAGCTGCGAGTACAACGGCAAGCCTTCAACAGAGCCTGAATGAGACTCGGCATAAAAGATGCCGCTGAAGAAAGCGCGCTATCCGTGAACCCTGTTTGAGAAGATATTGCGTTGTTCACTTCCACTTTCTTCGTAGTAACAAGTATCCGATAAATCAAGCGGCGAACGCTCTTCGACGTTTCCTCGGGCACCTTCTCCGAATAATCCAACTAGTATCCCCCTGGGCCGGTGGCGGGCTGAGTTCAGTATAAGCTACGCCTCCAGCACGAGCTCGTTGGGCACAAACCGGCGCTGAATTCTTAATTTGTCGGTAGCTATAGTTCTAACGAAACCGGAAGCCACCATTCAAAACATAAAAAGCCGTGCTCACAACCGAAAAAAAAATAAAGTAAAATAAACGAGCATTACGAAACCCTCGAGAGGAGACGTTCGTGGGAAACCGCAGCGCCGCGACGAAGGCTAGGCTCGCTTCTTTCGCCGGTCGTCGTACGTGAGGAGGAAAAAGCACGAAGCGAGGCTACGATTAGAAGTCAGCGCGAGCCTCGCGCGGCGACAACACAGGCGATTCCGCGAAGATCAGTATTGACGACGGCCCGGCAAGTCAACGATCCGACCGACACAGCACGTGTACCCCTGATCAGAAGGCAAACCAAGTATCTCGGAATTAAGAAGAAAAAAAAAAAAGGCATAAGTAATTTAAAAGCGAAAACAATAAACGATGCATCATTGATCATTGTGTGCTGATCTGCGCTGCTTTCTGACTCGTGCGTACCACCTGAAGCAGCATTTCAGAACTCCGGCTTGACATTTTACGACGCAAGTTCGTGGAAAACCGGAAGATATAATACTCCAGCCTGTTCCATACCCATCAAGATTCAATGAAAAGTCAACTTTCCAATCGTAGACCGCGTTAGCGAGTTACATTCGTAACGCGGAGAGCACAAGGTTCGACGCATCTGCTAAGATGGTCTAATACACTCCCCGATAATAATGCTCCCAACGCGTTATAGCTCGAAGTACTCCTTTTCACTGTCATAAAAAGTGACTCGCACACTCAGGCCAGTGCTCGCTGGAGTCTGGGTGTCATACTTACACTCAAGCATGAAAATAAATTACGACGCTCGCAAACTTCGTCGGGGACCTCGATCACTTTCCTCTCCGTTGCGAGGACGGAGTCCTGCGATCCGAATCTCCGGAGGCGCCAAAGGAGGCGCACTAAAACAGCGCGTCCCCGTCGCCATACTTCCCTCTCCGAAACCCTCCTTGAAGCCCGAGGAGTCTGCGGAGCCGCCACCGCGGGCAAGTTGATTCCGGCGCACGAGGAGCCCCTCCCGGTGACAAACACGGCCGCAACAAGGGAGCCCCATATATCGATCCCGGCCTGGCAGCGCGCGACGCCCCTCGGGCGGCAGGCAGCCCGCAGAGAGCCGCCGAACCAAGCGGGTCGGAGAACGTTGACGCCGCACCCACCCGTCCCCTACTAAGAGCCAATTACTTCCCCGAGCAAGGGACGACCAAGCCGAGTACATTTAGAAGCAGGCACTTCAGGTAAGTATAAAGACTCGCAGAAATTCCTAACAGCCTTTTAGCCCGGGCTTGCCCCCAAGTCAGTGGTCAAATTCGTTGTACGGTAGTATATGTATCATTACGTTAAATTTGACAGGCTGGTCCAGTGCAGTACGAGAGCTAACCAGGGGAGCAGTAGTCTTACACGAAAGCAACAAATTCATTAACAAAAATCTCAAGAAAAAAAAAACGAACGAGGCAACGTTTATACTTGCACATTCCTGTTTTAAAGTAACAATATTATATTTCTCGCTCTTCTTTTTTTTTCTGTTCGTTTTTTTTTTTTTTTTTTTTAGAATAGGGGGTTCCAAACGCCTCACGTGCTCGGTCACCTAAGGTCACTCCTCTAGAAACAGAAACACCCCAACCTGAGAGACAAGCGCACCAAGAGTTGCTACCCTCCCCCTCCTGCTGTTACGCTACGTGAACACAGGCATTGTTCACCTCGCGCCTTTTTCGAGTCGAAGGTTGCCGTCACGATTACATGACGTTCAGCGCACCACCCCAACTAACAATGCGACGGCAGGCAGTTCCACCAATCGTCATATCTGCAGCTGCGGCTCCGTTTGCGTTGAGACACCGAGAGGACAAAGAGATACGAGATAAACAAAAGGAAATCGCAATACTTTATACGGGGATGAGCACGTCAGCGACTGCCGGCTTATTGCCTGATGCATTAAAATGCAAGAAATCTACGAGTACGGGTAGAAGAGTGGGTGGCATACTTCGCTTTCTCTGACCGCGCTCGTTACTTCCGTGGCGTCGACAAAGAACTACTCAAACGAACGTTGCATGAAGACCATTTTATAGCATAAACTCTCCTCAATCAATAGTCGGCGACAGTTCAGGACAAGCTGCTTCCGCCTCTTCCGAACGCTGTCCCCTCCAGTGTTCGCTCTGCTAAAGTGGAAAGAGGTGGAAGGAACTTCCCCTGAACTCTAAAAAATGTTGTTCTTTCTCTTTTAACGAGGGACCATTCTGGCTCCGCGAGAAAAGTCAACGCCAGGAGTCAGGGCGGCTGGTACGACAACACGAGCAACTCTGCTCAGAATGGCGTACACTCTCCACAACGAGTTTCTGCGAGCGTGGCGAAGAGGGCCGTGGAACTGTATTTTCCGCGTCATATAGAGGGGCACATAGGGAACACGAGTTCTTCGTCAACGTTCGGAAGGGGTTCGTGTTCTCACCGATTCGACCCGAGTCCCAGCCGAACGATGACGTAGAGCTCGCGGCCAATCAGCGCCCAACGCTGGCCCCTCATAGAAAATCTGGGGCTTCCGAGGGGGGGGGAAGGGGAGGGGGAGGGGGGGGGGGGGGTCTCGTGGCAGACTCAGTAAACGCACCGCAGCATGTGGACCGGGCGCTGCAAAATCCCGGGGGTCTTAGGCTCAATCCCCGCCCCCTACCCGTTCCTGCATCATACCGGGGTGCGGCCGTGTATCACTATAGTGCAAACGTTAAAGACCCCGGGCTACCAATGGTACTGCCTACACATGCGCACGCATGGTACTGCGAATCGTCTTACCTACAGCGTGGACACTGAACGCCCGGCGGGGTCAAACTTCTCGGTGCCTAAAAGTACAAAAAGGCAATTGACCTTTTTCGAGTCACGAGAGCCGCTTGGGAGGGGTGGTGTCTCCGAACTACAAATGAAGGACAACGTTCCTCCCGCCGGAACAGATTGGCATCGTGCCGTTGCATCGGCTTTCATTGTTTTTTTCTATGCCCCATTCTACCTATGCAAATAATAATAACAACAATAATAATCGTCAAAATAGACAGAATTACGGGCAGATATAGACGCTTTGCACACGGGCCAGATCACAGTCGCCAATGCTGACCTCCAGATGCCGAGCCAGTGGGCGTTGACGAGCTTCCACAAAGGCCAATGCTGGGGAGAAGGAGCACGGTAGGAATAACACTTGAAATAACCTGCCCTGCATGTAGGTCGCGATGGAGTGAAGGACACGTAGTCCAGAGGACACAAACATTGTCGGCTCGCTCAGCCGTCGCCCACGCATCAGCTTTAGCTGCGACGGCAGCATACGACTGAGCACTGGGGAGTGACACGGTAGATCGTTTCCGCTAGACCAATAAGCTCTCCGCAACCCGCTGTGAGTCCGCGATGACAGCCAAGGAAACGTAATAAGAGGAGACAAGCATGTGAAGGTCGCTTATGGCGGCGCCCACGCACAGCTGCTGCGAGGCGCCTACATGACTAATAAGGAGTTTTAGAATAGCGTACGCAATTTTAGCGCACGCTAGCGCTAAATTGGCGCTTGCATTAGTGCACGCTGCGCAAGAGAGTTTTAGATTAGCGTTTCTCCGCCGTGACGCAAAAGCCCAAGCATCTTGCGATTGCAGCGCCCTTAAGATAGTCACTATTTTTATTTCACATACGAAATGCTGTAACTTGGGACAAAAACAAGTGTTGTGGTCCAGAGTAACATTTTAGATTTGTTTAAACGTGAGAATGCGACGCGAGCGGTCGACCTGTCATGTCCGCTTGTGTCTCCTCGGCAAGGGAGGTCTCGAGTACTGACCTTCGCTGCCTCCGCCGAGAAATGTTCGCGCGTCGCAAGCATCAAGTTGCCGGTGATCGTTGCCAAACCGAGTGCAACGTCGTCTCGTATTGAAAATAGGAGTCGCGAGGATGCCGACGACGTCGCATTCACACAAAGCCGCCGCAGCCATGGTCCTGGGGGCCGCCATTCTTTAACTGTGCTCGTCTTGGCTTCACCCAACTTCTCATCACGAATCCTCCTCGGAGGAGAGCAAAAACTCCTTGCGTACGCATGCAATTTCCCAGAAATAGCGTACGCTAAAATAGTGCACGCAAGCGCAAAATGTGGTTAGCGTTTGGCGCATGCGCAGTGGCGACGACGCTATTTTTTGCATACGCAAAGCTTTAGCATGCGCTATTCTAAAACTCCCTAATGTTGATCGTGCCCGAAGACGCCCTCCGAAAATGAAGACAGCAGGAAGCGCAAGTCAGGGGATGGCATACACGCGTGCGCGGAGGCTTACTGGAAAAAGGTCCATTGTAGAGCTTCGGCCTTGGCACCTATGCCGTCAGCGTAGCTCGTAAACGTGGAAACGACGCGTGCCCCTTCCCCCGGGCGGGTGTTTCCCCCGCGGAGCTCCCAAGAAATGGAACGACGCCCCCGGCCAACAAGCGGAGGGGACAGGCAAGCGCGGCCACTGCGGCTTTCCCGAGAACTGGCGCCCGCGTGAATCACGGGACCGGCTGTTCTCGGCAGTGCCGTGCAACAACGCCAGAGAGACACTCTGTCGCAATGGCGCTCATTTGACAGCGGCGCGCTACCGTGCCATTATCGCCGCTTATCTGCATCGATTGTCCCGTCGATCGCTCTCCGGGAAGCGACCACGCGGAAAGAGTTGGCTCTCGCCGCAGCCACGTCCCTCCCCCTCCTCCTTCTCCCTCGTCAAAAATCAATAGGCGACTATGGACATTTCCCGAAAATCCACACGGGCAACGAATCGTGCAGACTTTCCTTCGACTCGATTAGCGGATGATTGCGCTCCGCGGAAGTGGAGTTAACTGTTTACAATTACGGCAACAGTTGGCTAATAATTATGGAGCTTTGTGCTCGTCGAAACTGGATCGATCCGATAGACGCGTAAATATGTTGGTCTCTTTTTTTCTGCGTACTTTCCAACACAGACGGCTCTCTTGCTGCATCTCGCCCGACGTTTTACGGCGATCGGATGATCAGATTAAACTTCGTTTGAGGGGAAAGCTCGCTGAATACAGCGAAAGAATTAGTACGGATTCATTAATGGTCTTGCAGCCTTTTATGTAAATTTACTCGTCAAATTAATAGTCAGTACCGGAGTCTGGAATAGACATCCAAACACGACAGCAGTACATAAAAAATCGTGACAGTCAATCAATTTTATACGTATTAAGCCGGAATCCAGGCGACCGGATGTACTCACAAAAGCGGCGAGGAAAGGTTCAGACTGCAATGCCACGAATGCCAGATGCTGTCAGCGTACCGCCTGAACTCACTGGCAAAGCACGCGCAAGGACGCTTCGTTGAGCGCTTGTGCCGACCGGCCGGCCTGTAAAACGGCCCTTGATTTCACACACAAAAAAAAGGCACCCGTACAGTAAGTCCTCAAACGGAACCACCGACGGTGAGCGAATGTCGCCGTTTTAACCACCTCACGCCGTTTTAACATTTGCCAAAAGTCAAACTTGTTTAACCTGTCGACGCTAATTCCAGTGCCGAGATGAATTTGCACTTTAGTCCATTTCGTCAAGACAAACCTTTAATTTCCGAACAGTAGCGAAAGGAGATATGGCGCTCTCTCCTACAAATAACCTGAAAGAGGGAACTGGCCGGAGTAAATCCTCAAGCAACCTTGGAGAGCTCACTGGAGAAGTTTCCGCTTCTTAGGGCACTTAGATAAACCCAGTGGTCACACACTCCGCAGTATACCGTAGCTCTCAGGCACCTGGCGTCTCTGAAGCGTAGAAAGCCGGGCCAAAGGGAATGACTGGCAACGAATGAATGAATCTCACAATATAAAAGAGGCGTCCATTAACGAACGAAGCTCGATGCCACCATCCAAGCCGGGCAGGCAAACAACCGTACATGCGAAGGGTGGAGCGACAGAAGCCTTCGCCAATCGAATCGGAACAACACGAGGCGACTACCTCAAGAACGCCATTCGACACCGCCCACCCCTCTCGGCGCGTTTCGGCGTCGTCAAAAGCCAGCTTTGGAGCCAAACTACGCCGAGACCCTCCCTCCACCCACCCGGCACTAGAAAAGAACGTCGATGACCGCCTCTCCTTGGGGCAGTCCTCCTCGGACCAGAGAAAGATCTCCCCCTCCCGAATCGAGAGCAGGGCCAGGAGAGGAAGAGATCCCCCGGCGCGCAAGAAGGGTCAAAGGCAGCTGCGACCGGCGAAAAACAGCCGCATCCATCAGCCGTCAGCGCGGCGAGCAACCCAGGGCGGCGAGGGGCATTCTTGGCCCTCCTCGGTAACGACGGCGGCTCCCTCCTCGAACACGGTCTTCGGCCGGCTATCTGCCGAGACGATCGGACGGCGGCCGGCCCGTGTGCGAGAAACCAGAAAATGAGCCTCGCTGCCGCCGCTCGATTCGCAAAGAAGAACGCTCAATCGAGGTCGGCCGAGTCGAGCCAACACGTCCGGGCCCCTTGGCCTCGTAATCCGTACGTCCGCCGCGCTTGCGGTCTACGCGATAACCGGCCGTGGCCCATGGACCAAAGCAGCGAAATCCCGTAAAGCTGAAAACCAGGGCCGCTGACGTTGCCCAAGTGCTCGTATCTGAATTTTTGGGAACGGGTGTTCTTTGGCGAAATATAAATCATCGTGGTTTATACGATTTCGCCGAACGGGCTCACTGGCAGCAGAATGAACACGCCGATAAGTTTCTTTCTCTAGGATGTTTTGTTTTTTGTTGTTTTGTTCATCCTTACAGTGAGCTGTTGTATCCCCACTCTTGCACTGACCTCAAATAAGCTTACACTATCTGCAAATTAATCAATTATAATAGCTAATAGAGAAGCCCAGATACACGATGCAGAATAAACGAGAAATGGCAACGCGTGCACCCAGGTTTCCGGAAGTTGAATGCGAGGTCAAAGTCAAATTTGGGGGTTTTACGTGCCAAACCAACGACGGGGCATCTGGCACGCCCCAGCAGAGGACTGAGGATTAATTTGGACCACCCGGGGATCTTTTTGACGTGCAACCGAAAGCTCGGTTACACGGCGCCTCCTCCGCAATAAGCCTCCGTCAGATTGCGGGCACCTCGGCCGGGATTCGAACCCGCCACATGGGGATGAATGCGAGGTGGCTTAAAGATGACACGCATCTACGAAATTTCGAAATGGAGCAGCCCAAGCTAACACCACGGGTGGCCCGATCTCGAAATAGCGCGTCTTCTGTCACCGATTCGATTGGCGAAGGCTTCTGTCGCTCCCCCTTCTCACATACGGTTGCTTTGTCTGTCCCGCCTAGATGGTAGCATCGAGCTTCGTTCGTTCATGGGGGCGCTACTCCTAAAACCCCGGCTGTAACCACGGGGGCTGTCAGACGCTCCAATTATCCTCGGGTAGCGGAACTCGTCCACGAGCACCGTCAAGAATGCTTTGGGCACCGATCCACCTAAAGATCGCGCGCTCCACGGCAACCGACGGCAACCTCCCGCTGAGGAATCAGACGTCATGTTCTTCTCATAATTACAAGTCCGTACTTCGGAAGTGCGAATTCGAAAGCTTTGAAGAACCGTCCTGCGCTCCGGAAAATTTCTCCACGCTGTCAAGTCCGCCGTAGAGACTTATTGTAAAGCATATGGTGCATTTATAACTTGCAACTTATAACGGCAGCCCATTCCCCTAAATTTGCCCTTCCTTTGCGCTCACGCGTACCACATAGCACGTGACAGTGCCACGCGACCACGTCGTGTGACGTCGTGGTGTTACGTGGCGCTTGATGTCTTCTGAACAAGTTAAACGATCGCTTCTTAAATAGTGCATTCCATACATTATAGAAATTCGCAAATAAAATGCGCCGACAAATTTTCTTCTTTTTTTTCTTAACGCGGTTACGTTTGGCGACTTATCCTAATAAGCGTCGAAACTGGCGCACTAACATTCATAACAAGCTTCAAAAACATAAACAACAAAGTCAAAAAAAAAAGTTTAATCTTTGGTGTGAAAGAACTAGTTCAAAACAAAACACGGATTCCGAAATCGAGAAAAAAAAAAAGAGCCATAGAGGAGGAATTGTCGCGCTATTCACATATAACACTGAACTCATTAGTTCCCAGCAGACCGTATCGTTCGTCGTAAAACGAACGTATAAATCGGCATTTTCTTTCTGGACAACGCCGAATAGCACACAAAGAAAGCTGTAGTTTTATTTTCAATTCCTCTCCTTTTTTTTTTTTTCTTTGCAACGGCGGTAGGATTCCCACTCAAGTAACAATAACTTATCGCGGTTTTTGCGGCACTGCAACCTTGACTCCTTTGAGAACGAACGGCACAGACAATCGCGTGAAGCGACGAACAACGAACGTGGGTGCCGAGGCCGTGCATGACGCGAACAGCGAATAGCAAGTTCCCTATTGTGCTTTGTCCGTATACACCCCGCTGACTCGAACACAAACGCACACCCGTTTCCTGGAAATAAAGATATAAGAAAAGGTCACGGGCCCTGCGCTCCTGCAAGAACAGTTGGCGGCCGACAAGCTTCTCGTACGAAAATTAATAAACGGGGGTTAAATGAAGCTAGAGGGGTTAAATTCGCGGTCTAATCGACGTCAAAGAAATTATCAGGGAATGTCAATACTCGACCAAAAAACGTCCGGGTGGCTCAGCTGTCAATATTAAAATAGTGGGCTGTACGCGACACAAATTGATGCAATTAGATATAAGATATAAAAAAAAACTGCATGTTCCGCGAAATAAAGCGGGACAATTCCGACAAATGTCAATAAAACGAGAAGATCCTTTTCCTTAATTTTCGAGCGAGCATTCTGAGCGACGGACGGCAGGAAATACTCTCACGGTTGTAAATTCTAAAAGCTTCAAATGAGCAATCCTGACACACCTTACTTAACACTTTTTTTTTTCTTTTTTTTTTTTACGGAAAGCATTGCAGTGAATAAGGAAGCCCATTCAACAACTGTCGGATTACAGGCTCGTGGCCGTTTATAGGCTACAGCTGCGATTCTGGGAGCAACGCAAACCGACTGCTTTATTGCGGAATCATCGTAAAAATAGGAAGTTTTAGAATAGCGTCGTCGCCACTGCCCATGCACCGAACGCTAACCACGTTTTGCGCTTTGCGTGCGCTATTTTTCGGGAATCGCGTGCGTACGCAAAAAGTCATTGCGCTCCCTTCAAGGAGGATTCGTGACGAGAAGTTGGCTAAAGCCAGAACGAGCAGAGTTAAAAAAAGCGTGCCCCCAGGACCATGGCTGCGGACGTTTTGGGGGCGGCGTGAGTGCGGCGGTGGTGGCATCCTCGCGACTGCGATTTTCAATACGGGACGACATTGCACTCGGTTTGGAAAACCCGGCAAGGTGGAAAACGATCACCGACAACTTGATGCTTGCGACGCGCGAACATTTTTCGGCGAACGTACAGTGTGCGGAAGTCGGTACACGAGACACCTCTTGCCGAGGTGACGCAAGCGGACAGGACCAAACGACCGCTCGCGTCACATTCTCATGTTTAAACAAATCTAAAATGTTACTCTGGAATAAAACACTTGTTTTTCGCTCAAGTTACACCATTTCGAGTGTGAAATAAAAATTGGGACCGTGTCTTGGTGGCGTTGCAAGCGCGAGGTGCTTGGGGTTTTGCGTCGCGGCGGAGAAGAAACGCCACTCTAAAACTCTCTTGCATAGCTTGCGCTACTAACGCAAGCGCTAAATTTAGCGCTAGCGCGCGCTAAACTTGCGGACGTTATTCTAAAACTCCCTTATGTCAAACCTCCGCCCTCGCAAAAGGCGGTTCTGGATAGGCGAGAAAGCCTACGGCAATAGCGTGCCGCAACGAAACTCGGGGGCCTACGAGAGCTAACACAATGGGTGCTTAGGCGGTGAGAATCACTGTTGCCACATGCACGCCAGACGCAACGGAATAAGAAGAAAAAGAGACGTTGCTCTTCTGCAATGGCGGTCTCATTTCGCCGTTTTACGCGTCGACGAAAAGAGCAAGGACCCGACCATCTCATGAGTCAGGGGCTGTCCCAGTTAGCGAGGGCTGAAAATGCCAAGTGCGCGTGAAACTTTGACTCCTCGATACAGAACACTCGCAGCCATACATCGCGCCACGTGCGATTGTGTTCATTATGGTTGATCGAACGCCATTTCATCGAAACACGTTTTAGAGAACGGGCACGTATTATCGAAGCTTTGTTTAGAGAGAGCGGAGACTCAATTTACACAAACGCCATTTATATAAAAAAAGAGGGTTCCCTTTATTTTGCCGCGACAGTCTGCGGCGCATTATTACAAAAATGTTAAGCCACCTGGCCGAATTCGCTAAAAAGAGCCTCGTCCCACTTTTCTCTAAATTGGGTTTCTCTATAAAGGGATTCTCTAAACCGGCGTTCGCTAAAATGAGCTTCGGTGAAATGGATGTTTCCATTTTCCCGAAGCTGCCCGGGGCACCCAAAGCGTCGGGTCACCAACACTGCCTCTCTTCACAGTGTTGAAGGAGTCGATGACGCAGCGAGGCTATCCAAATCGAAGCGATATTTGCACATCCCTACTTTGTATCCTTCCTTCTTACGTTCCATAATTCGGGAATATGCGAGGTACGAATCAAATAGCGCTGCGCCATTCATAGTTTTCACAATGTAAAGGGAAGTCACGACTAAGGGTTATCTTAACACAGATGACAGTGTGTAATTCGATTCGAACCACTGTTCGCACTTTCCTATCGAAGACCCAACGCTCCGCCCCCGCTTTCCAGAACACTCCCTGACACTGGACAAATCAACGTGAGGCATCCCCAAGTGCGGATGTCCTCATTTCAACTTGAAGGCCGCACCCAAGAAGGCATCAGGCACGTCATTCGGTCATTTGATCCAGTGGCGGTGCCACTATGGATTAAAGATTATCGAAATACAAATGATATGTCTATCTACGCCACCTGCCCGGGCTAATCTAACACTTACAGAAGAGCTTTCTAAAGGCTAGGCACAGGACAAAGCAAACGTATAATAAAACCCTCAAAAGGCACGAAAACAGACCATGCAAAACTAGCGATGAACGAGCACATCGATCAAAACGAGCTGTCGTAGTCGAGACTGGATTTCCAGTACTTCCTCTGCTCACGTAAGATTGGCAATCTCTAAAGAAGGAAGAGAAGGGGAAAAAAAGGATCCCAAGTCAAGGTAATGAAGTAGTTACTTTGTATTCGTTGGGTAAATTAGGAAATTAGAGATGGCACAGTGCCAAATACAGCTACTACATACTCAGTTTCATTTTCATGACGGGGTGTCTCCTAAGTGAGATGCCAGAACATATTTGTGCCTGCTACAAAATGCAAAAATATAAAAATTAAAAAATTAATAGACAAGGACGCACTTTATCAACCCACTAAGACGGCTACATTTTTACGGACCCGGCTTTCTGAAAGAAAGATTTAGATCCCTTTTTGTGGACGCCGCCATTTTGATGCTTAGTGCGGAGTGGGCGCCACTGGCTATCTTTATGACTCGAAAATGCGACTTCCTGAGCAGCAGATAAGGTGTCAAGGAGCTCCGGCGATATCGTTTTGCACACTTCAGGAGGACGGGAAAAGCGTTTCTTTCGATTTCAGATAATCGGCAACGAGGATTTTAAGCAACAACAACAAGCATTTTAAGCACCAAGACGGTACTTTGGTTTCCGTGCTAGGTGGCGCAAGCTACCGCCCGTCATAAAGGGTACAGCCGTTACTATCCATCCACGTCTGAAGCGTCGTTACTCCGTCATTGCACCACAAGCGTGGCGCAATGACGTCACACGCAAGCTATCTCTAAACGTCAGAAACGAAGCTACGTGCTCGCTCTACGCATCCACCTGGTGCGGCGCCCATTGTTCCGGACGACCCTCGCGTCAATACGAGCGAGAAAAGCGGCGAGCCCTTGCCGCGGAAGCGAGCGGCGACGCTGCCGAGCGCGTCGGTCGGTCGGCCGGCCGCAGCCCGCGTTCCGCCTACGTGGCTCGGCGTCTCGGCACAGCCGCCGCCGTCCTCCTATCGAGGGCTCGGTCTAGACTGGTCGCCCCAAGAGAGTTCATTCGCCTCCGCTTTGCGACGGCCGCGCAATATGCGCCGCTCGCAGTTCCCACAAACGAGCGCTCTTGCCACCCTGCCGCTCGACAGAATGAACGGGGCCGCCCGTGCACTGCTTGTAAACACCTGGCGGCACGCGCAGTGAGCGAGTCTCTGGAACGGCTATGCTACCACCGCGTATTTCCGAAGTCTCGTTTTGTAAACAGTGCGGGCTGGTGGCGTGACTCTTACGGTAAAATTCTCTGGCGTAATTTCGTTCACCATTTCGTCGTTGTGAGCTGCTCATGGCGAGCATTCCAAGTACTCGCGAGGCACCCTCAAATGCTTAGTACGCAGAAGCCTACAAGTCTCATGACACTGGCATCGAACAGCAAAATAGCGGATTGACATAATGTGAATACCGCCTAAACGTGGCTCGCTCACTCCAGTGGCCATTGTGGCGGCCATAATGCTGCTGAGCGCTTTCCCACTGCAGCCCACGTTACTGACGACCCGATTCGATTTTATCAGCGAGAAAAAGTTGGAACAGGACCAGTGTGGTGCGATGACTTCATCACGTGCAAACCATGGATGAACCTTTCGCCAAATTATCGAAACAGCAAGGAGAATGACGCGAACGCAGGTGCGCGCTCTCACTTTATCAGTAGAAGAGATGCGAAGTAAATTACCAAAAATAAGGCTTTGATGAACGCACGTGCAAGGTGCCATTTGCTTTAAGATTTTGCTTTAGTACAGCTCTGCCGCCGAGTCCAGACGCCAGCACGGGGAAAGCGGGCAAAGACAGTCGCAGTATGTTGAGTTTGGGTAATTTAGCATACGGTCTTCAAAATGAAGTTTCAAATGCTGATTTATTGTACAGCCGATCACAGTCACTGTGGCCGGCTATAAATTAAACCATAAAACAAATAAAAAAGAGCACAAAGCAAGAGTTGGCGACTTTTTTAGACTTGAATAGCCAGCGAACTATTTTCGGAGATTTAGTGCTAAGCAATGCCCGGCTTTCCAACTTGTATTGTCGCTAGATTGCTTTATCTGGTATATGTAAATTGACGTCATGCTCATATCGATAGCTCATATCATATTCAGTACATAACGAATAATGCCCACCGTATACGCTAGGTTTCATCAAACGAAATTTTTCATCAGTTCCCTAGTCTCTATAGCTGCTTCTTTACAAATCGCTCGTACGCTTTAAGCTGGAATGGACCTCTTCAATTTGGAACCCTGGCACTAATGTAGTGACATCAGCTCTTGAGAAACAATTCAGAGCAGGTCTATTCGTTTCATTATTACAAATTATCACCGCACGGCCAGTGTAACATCGATGAAATTAACTTTGAACCTACCTGACCTTGCACATGTCGAGAACGTACCCGTTTGTGTCTGTTCACAAAATTTACTATCATAACCCTCTTTGCGGGACAATTTACTAACACCCCCTGTCTACATATCATCGCGTCTCGATCATCCACAGAAGACAGGCATATCTCCATGAAACACTATATCTTTTTACAACTCATTCCTAACCCAAATCACGTTTGTTTGTTTTTTGAAACCACCCTCCAGCGTCTGTGGCATCCATATCTGATTCCATTGCTTTTAAACAATGCCTTAACGAGTTTCACCTTTTTAGCATTTCATTAACATATATTTTTGCATTCTTAGGACTGTTGTTTTTTCATCGTCTACTGTTTGTAACCCACTCCCCTCTGCAATGCCCTCGGGCCTTGAGGGTATTTGAAATAAATAAATAAACAAGTACAATAAGAAAATGCACGAATTATGAAATAAGGACAATCACAGAAAGAGTTTCTAACTCTCAGTGTCAAATTATTCTTAATATCATTTACCTTTAACATTGTGGAGGCCACTGTCCACGTTTTACTGCTTTACATTAGACGATCGAAAACTCTAATTTCTTCACACTTTTCTAGATGATTTGCTTGTGATCATCGAAAGTGTTAACTATCAACACACCGCCAGGGAGCAAACTCGCGACAAATATATTTAGATTTTCGTGCCGGTTTCGAAGAAATGACAGGCAAGCTACAACGTGGTAGGTGCCTGTAATACCCGCCATGACCCCAAGCGAAGGCATCATGAATAATACACGCAATCTGAAGAAAAAATAAGCATGCCGAACCAGATGCCGAATGCCCGAGATCGTGAGATCAATAAAAAAAAGCACCGAAGCGAGAACCCATTGCCTACAATCTCGGAACAACAGCAAATATAAATCGTTCGTAGCATAAGGTAGAGAGCAATGCACAGAAAACCGACGACACAAATTACAGACAAAAAGGCAAACCAGAAAGAATGCTCAGAGCGGAAAAACCAACAACACGGCAGATAGAGAGGGCAGATACACACATCTAGTCAAGTACTTGTGCCCGGCATCTTCATAATGACATTAAGTAAGAAAAAAAAAGCAAAGAGACACAACAAGACGACTGCTCGCACAGACATCAACTTCGCAACGCCGGCATATACAAGTGTACAAAATTCGACAAACAATCCTCTCTCAGCATAAAGACCCTAGGCAGATTTTTGTGTCTCTGAATGAATTCCGAAACTGTAAGCTCTATTATGTGCAAATTCAAAGAGCATGTCGGCCTCCCTAGAGTACCGACGCCTGAAATACTACACACATCCTATCACAGTAAGGACGCCGTCTCGAATTCAGCGGCACCTATATCATGCACGTTAATCACCCAGAAAGCAGACGCACCGCATAAGGCAAATGAGCTTCCAACAGCTGTATAGGCCCCATATAAACGAAACAAAAAAAGGAAAGCACCGACCTCACACTATGCAAGCACCTGTATAGAAAATATCCCTTATTTTTTCGACCAAAACACGCATGCCCTAGCTGCATTGAAAATGAATCGTGATGGACCGACGTGCAAGGTCGCCTCGTCGCTTCTGACGCTCACACGACCTCCCTCATGAACAGCCACTGAAGAAGACACCCCACTGAGGCTATATTCGACCGAAAGTTAGTAACAATCCAGCAGAGCGCAGCCAGCGAGATTTAAAGTCATATTGGAACCTCTCTCTCCTTCGTGGAGGCAGCACTGAGGTCCCAACGCGTATTATCCCCAAAGGGCAAGCGAGTGGCCGATGCCAGCGGCACGACATCATTATCTGATCACACCATCGCCCCAACAACGTTTGCTGTTCGCTGTTGACTGTGCATACCCGGGCAATCGGAGCCATGACTAACGCCTAGCTCGCTTGTAGCTAGCTCGAGTGACGTTCGCCATCGCTTGTTGTTTGACCACCACGATACGTGTACGCCGCTCGCTGTTGGCTCCGCGTACTACAGCTCAAGTGCAAGCCGCGCAAAAGCAAAGGAAAATTGGACGTTAGGTGTTTACTCGGCGTGGGGTTGCCGTAGTATGGCGACACAGGTATACGCAGTAGGTGAGCAATGTAGCCGGGGCAGCACGACTGTTAGCCTAGGGTCATTAACGAACTGCGTCACGCAGTACTGATACGCAACCGTACGCGGTACAGTTCTCGCACAGATCGAACCATTTACGTCCCTGTGTGCTACCGTTTCACTTTTTCCTGTCTCCTACATTACACAGGCAAGCGTGAAAGTGAATAACAACTGAGGGTTGCCCCGAATCGATAGTGAATGACGGAAGACATCCCAAGATCTTAGATTCGGTAGCCTACAAACGACAAAGTACCAAAGAGGGGTGGAAAAGAAAAGACGACCAACACGAGGGTCGCCACGACGGGGCTGCATGAGAAAAGGAGAGCATGCTGCGTGCACGAATCTGGTGCGTGCAAATGAGGTCAGGCTTCTGCACAGACGGTCGGTGCATAAAACAACTCGGAATTAAAGAACACAATACACGGAGAAACATAACTTCAACGTAACCGCAAAAACACTTCGAAGCACAGTTGCATGTGGAAAGCACGCCCGTCTTACCTGTCACCTGGTACTTCCTGACAAACTGGCCTTGAATCTACCTATCTCTGCCAAGGCACTAATAATCTCTACCATAAGAAAACTGAGGCAAATAAACGCGACAAAAAAAAGTATAGGCAAGCAACCAACAAGGGGAATTAACAAACAAAACAAAACACGTACCGTCACTCCCGCCAAAGTCGACGGAAAGCGACAACGCACCCGGGTGAAAGCAAGACACCTGCACCTCCGAGTCAACGTCGCGAACACACAGACGCCGAGAAGTAAGACAAGGTAGCAGTCGGTCTCATGCTGGCGTCTCGGCAAACAGCCGGGCCACCAGCGCTACAAACAGAGCCGGCTCGCACAACACAAGCAGCGGGGCGACACCAACAACAGAGAAAGAGCCCGTCAGCTCCCGGCCAGCGCGTCCCAAACGAGACCTGGCAGCGCAAAAACGGGAGCCCCCACTTTTCTCATCTGGAAACGAAAGATCACTTAGCCTAATTGACCCGAGAGACGCCGACCGGCCCACAGAATCAAGCGTTGTCCAAAGCATCGTAAAAACGCTAATCTCCCTTAACGAAGCTCATTCATTCGCACACAGATGCGGGCTCCTGTCTCGTATATTGAATTACGTGGGAAAGAAAAGAAAGGCGACCTCCACACACAACACGTAGGGGCCAACCGATCGAAAGATCAACCCGGGGCCAAGTAATCGGGCGCGAGGAGTCCCAGACCAATACCACAGATTTGTTGTCTGTTCTTGTCTGCCAAGTATCTTCGAACAGTCGTGTGTTTTGTGTGGGGTGGTCAGATAAAATATTCTGAAACAAGCACACACTGCCAACTGCGAAAGATACTACTACACACGGAATGAGAGGACAAAGGTAGGCGTACGTCGCTGCGACTGCTTTATTTTATGCTTCGCACTACGCTGTATAACAAAGAGAAAAAAAAAAAGTACTGCGTCATAATCAGATGGGGAGAAAAGTAAAAAAAAAAAAATACCACGCCTGCTTTTGAAATCGGATTGCGATGCGGCGTGCTCGGGTCTCGTGTTAGACACAGAGTCGAACCTTGACACAGAGCGTCGAATAAATCCTAAGCTGCGCGTGGCGCCGACTGATCAGAGAGCTGTAAGCCTTCGACAAGCTGTCAAAACGAAGCCGTCGGGGCGCGCCAGGCAAAGCAAAAAAGAAGGGGTCAGGGGAAGGAAAGGGGCCAGAAGAGATCGGAAGAAGAAAAAAGGCCCGCTCGCATCTGTCCTACATTTCCATCAACACAGCGAGCTTCTCGAAAATGCACGCCGGCTTTCATAGATCGAGGTCACTGGTCCTCGCCGTCATGGCGGTAAACATTAGGAAGCAGTCGGAAATGTACGCAACAGCCTCTTTCTTTCTTTTTTTCGCCTTCCTAGCTCGTTTCCGCTAACGATGCCCGCCACCAAGGCACGGAAATTGGGGAAACGCGACGCCACCTCGGATCGACGCCACCTCCGCGTATTTCCTTTCTGTTAGGTCTGGGTCTGTGCGAAGGTTCCTAGTTTCTGCACCGGTTTTCCAGTGAATGAATCTCAAAGGGTCGAGACTAGTGTCGTGTGTGAGTTCTACACTCCCGGCGTGGGCCCGAAAACTTGGCGATATCTCTTCAGCCGGTCAGCGGCCTCACGCGATCATCACTGCGTGGTGAGGTAGCAACATAAAGGGGGCGCGATCGACGATAAAAGCGGCGTAATCGGGTGCACGAACGCCGGAATCCGCGAAAAGACCGACGCGTACGCTGCTCTTGAAAAGAAAAATAAAAGAAGAAAAAAAAAAGGAGCGGGCCGATTACCAGCACGGGCGACTGGGCCATCCCGCGACAGGGCCCCCTCGCTCCGTGAGCGGAAATTTTAGCGTGCCCGGGGGGCACAGCGTGCCCGGTGCCTCGCGGGCGACGCCCGGGCTCAACGTCGTGCCCGTGGCCGAGGTGCCAGGCCCCCGATGTGTTGGGATGCTGGAGCAGTAATCCGTTAGGCCTAAGTGGACAGAGAGCAACGATTCCCGCGGACCGGAGCAGCAGCAGCGGCGGCATCGGCCAGCGCAAACAAGGCGCGCCGACCGCCGGCGGCCCATCGATTGCCGAGCCGGCGGGCCGCCGTCGAGAGGGGGTCCCGGGCCCGAAACACCGTCCCCGGGCCCCGAAAGGTCCCCACAGGGCCCGAGGGCCGTCGCAGGCCCATCGGGACGCTGACAACCGCGCACCGAGGGCCGGAGGAGAGCGAGGTTAGGCCTACTTACCTCCAGCTCCTCGTAGGTCCTGAAGCTGAGAATGGCAAAGCCGTCGATCACATCCTCTTCGAAGACGGGCTCCTTATTCCGTTTCTTTCGCGTCGGGGGCCTGGGCGGCTTGGAGCGGCCCGGCGACTCGTCGCCGTCGTCGCCGCTCTGCTGGCCGCAGCGCACCGCCTGCTGCTTGTGCATCCTTCTTTCGCGGCGCCGAGACCGGGAGCCCCGCACTCCTTGGCTGCTTCGCCTTCCATGGCGACAGACAACGCGGCGGCGGCCGCCGTCTCAACCGCCGCGCCGTCCACACCACACGCAGACACACATCCGCCGGCGGTAATCCACGGTCAGCGAGGCACGGATCCTGGCACTGCACTTGATCACCGCAATCAGCGTCCAACGCTGCGATTTGGACCGCTAACGCCGACCGACCACTCGACACGAAACCCAATTGTTCGCTTCAAATGGCGGAGGAGATGGCCCAAGAGAGAGAGGACCGCAGCGCGCCGCGGCTTGCTCGGGACGGAAGTCACTCCGCGGGGCAGCCTCGGAAAAGTAGTGCCCGCCTGCAGCCGACGCTGCTGCTGCTGCTGCTGCCGCCGCCGCTCTCCCTCCGCCGGAATGCGCCGTGCTCCCTCGCCGCCGCCGGCTCTCCCTCGTCGTCGGCGCTCGCTCTTCGGCCGGGCCGCCCTACCTCCCTGCTCCCAGATACAATTAGGCGGCCGGCTCATTTACGCGCGATCAATGCGCAACACAGGCTCTAAATCACGCTTCTTCGCCGCGCGCTGGCCCGTCGCTCGCTGCCATCTTCGGTTCGCTGGTAAGTCACGTGCGAGTGACCCCTTTTCCAAAAGAATGTGGGAACTGCGGGCTCGGACCTCGGGGCTTAACGCGTTCGCCCAGCTTTCTTCTCTGCCGCATTTCCTGCAGCTTCTACCCTGCTGCCATTTCGACGGGCCTTCGGGGTCATTTTTACCGAGTTTCTACGCACTTCTCGTCAATGCGCCATAACTTTGCTCCTACTTTGTTTTTGTTTTTTTCGTGCGTTTGTTGTGGTGACAATGAAGGGCATCAAATTGTCGTGTTTCCTTTGTACCACGCGTGTAGAACTCCGGTTTCAGGCTTCAGCGAATGCTAACTTGTTCAAATGTTCTCCAATTGTTCTGGCCACGACTCACCTTTAGCCAGACATCGCGATAACTTCGTGGCCCTGTTGTGTAATTCAAAATGATCCGCTGCCTGCAAGCATGGCTAACCGCTTGTTTGGAAGCAGCACTTGTGCTTTTCTCTTTTCATTTTCCCAATGAGTGCGCGTTGGTGCCTGTCATCATTTGTTGCGAATTTATCTTTGATATTCGCTTTGGAGTGATCCTTTTTTTTTTAATTAATATATTTTGTGTAATTATTCGAATAATTCTTAACACCCTCGGGCCTCGTCTATGAAATGCCCTACCGGGGCCTTTACAGATATTCAAATAAATAAATTTCCTTCGTTCTTTCGTCATTTGTTCCTCGAGTTTTACCACCTTTCTCAACCCGAGGACGGCTTTCTTCTCTCCAACTACCAGCTCCTTAGAAAGCTTGAATTACGCACTGCGCAAGCAGACAGTGTGCCCGACCGTCTTTGGGGCTCGTCCGCTATAGACGAGCGAGCACGTAATAAATTTGCCCGCCTGCTTTCTTAAACTATCGAACGCGCGTATCTATTCCGCACTCGCTCGGAAGACCCACATCTGAATAGCCCGTCTAAATTCCACGAGAGTTATATCTGAAAGAAACCCGCGGTTCCCAGAAAATGCGCTCCTCAACGAACGCGTGTTGATTTATCCAGCGGCGCCCTTTGCCGACTTGCGCGGCCTATTTCTTCGCCTTTCCCGTTTCCCGATATTCCAATTTGAGGGAGTAATTTTCTCCTGGATGCACCTTTGAAGTTTTCGCGCTCGGCTCGGAGCAGCGAAGCGATGAAATCCTCGCCGTTTTTGCGTCGCGGACGTGACCGGCATTTACGGCGAAGAGTCGATCGCGAGCCGACGGGCGGCGAATATTTACTGGTACGTTTCTTTTCCCCCTTTCGAACGCGGCTCTTCGCTTCGTCGTCACTTCGCTGATACAAACTGTGGATATCAGCGTCGTGAAAAAAAGAAATGATGAAGAGTGCGTTCTCGAGCCTGCTGCTTATTTACAATGAGTGTACAACGAAACGCACGAGAACTGGAGGTCGCTGGGTAAATTCAGGGTTGATTGGATCGAGTGAATTGGCGCCCACGTTCTATAACCGTCTGTCTCAAAGCAAAAAAAAAAAGAAAGAAGAAGCATTGGATGTATATGGTACGCGCTTTTACAAATGAGATTTGTTCAAACTGGTTAAGGTTCCGTGCTTTTGATAAATACCGAAAAACCCCGAAAAATAATCTTTGGGGTAGTTTCATCAAAATCGAGGAAAACTAGAAACAAAAAACGAATTAAGGACATCCTTAAATTCACAAAAATAAATAAATAAAATAAAACACGTTCTTCAAAATATTTGGTTTTGTTTTACAGCGTCATTTATGTTTATTGGCAACAATACAGCTCCCACAAACTGTCCGCGACGATGCTTCTTTCTACGGCAGTCACACTACTTTATATATATATTTTTTTTTGTCATGGTATTTTCTTAAGTGTTTTGGTCACGCACATGTTTCAAGAAGGTTTAGGAATCCCATGCAAATGTCCTGTTTTCATCAACAGAAGCCCCGATAAGCATCAATTTTCATCTGACACCGACAATAGACACGGAAGACCGAATTTCTTTAAAACTATAAACCTCGGAAAAAAAAAACACCCTCGAATTTAAGGTGAAAGAAACCGAAAACATGGAACTTTCATAATGAGTGATGAATTCGATTGTGCACTTGCAACGTTGTGCCGTTCGTCTCAGCTTTCGTTGTTACGCCTTCACGTGACCGGCTTCCTTGCATGTGACCGATGGCGCAGCGGGCAAGTAATTCTCAGCTTAATTGCAGTAACGAAGCAAGTGGTTAGTTGGCCCGGTTGGCTCCACCGGATTGCTTTACGTTACTTATTTACAGTAACGGGTGACGTAATTTCGTTACTACTTGCATCTCGTCACATCATTCCACAAACCTTCAAAAAAAAAATATTATGTTAAGTATTTGCATGCTTGGGTTGTCGGCAGGGGGGTGCAAAAGACGCAGTTGCCTCTTTGCACACTCCTGCCGACTTTTTTTTTCTTTTCTTATTTTGCAGTTGTATTGAAAAATCTACTAAATTAATAAATAACCGTTGGTTCCTTCGTCAGAAGTGACTAGGGTTCTTGTTCCGTGTAAGGCCCGCTTCAGACGGGGCAACTTTCCCACCATTTTCTTAGTTGCTGGCGAGTTGTCCCCAGCTTTCTTTATAGTGCGACGCGAATTGCTGGGATCGCGTCCGGCTCGAAACGGACGAGCAACTCGGACAACTCGGAGACGTTTGAAGAGGAAGCAGCCAATTAGTTACGCAATATTTTCCCGTGACACCCCGTGCCGTTGATGATAACAACTAAACACTTGGTATGGTTTGAAGTTGGTCCTTTTGGGGAATAAACCGTTTCAGAAAGACGAGTTAGTATTCTCAACGCCATTTAAAGGTATACAAACATGTTTATAGCGCGGAACTCTGTATACTGTAGGAGAAAAATAATATTGTAATGATGATGATGGAAAATCGTAGCAATATTGGTTGCCTCGTTTGAACTCGGTCCGCCCGTGCTGCTGGTGTTGCGACGTCAAGTTGCTGGGAGAAATTGCCCCGTCTGAAGCGGGCCTCATCGGATAAATATGAAAATACCCGAAAAACACTCGCCGCTAACCTTTCCGTCAATTCGGATTGATCTGAAAAACTCGTAATTTCGAAATCAAAACAACAACAAAAAACACACAATTTTTTTTTTTTTTTGTAATGTTTGTAAGAGTACATGGGTGAGTGGTCCTCAGAGATGCCACTTCAGTTTCTTTTAAAATCTCGAACTACTGACAAAAAAAATTGTTTAACTTTTAGCTTATCAAAGTTCCTTCAAGACAACAACTTACAATAGTGATTTTTTTAATATTTTTTTTGGTTTGGGCGGGGGATTTGAAGAGCATTGGGAATCTAAGAATAGAAACTCCGATAAGCCCCGAATTTTAAGCGAAAAATGAGCTTCGAAAAACACCCATTCATTCATTCATTTATTAATACCGTCAGCCCACACAGAGCCCTTACAGGATGAAATAAAAATACATTACGAACACATACAGGTCGGTGGTACAAGATAAGAATTTTCCCGTAACAAGAAATGCAATATAATATAATACGGACAAGAAAGAAAAACAAGTATTTATAATTTACACTCTAAATGTACATCACTCAAAGATCAGGAAGAATCTAAGGGACTCACATCCAAAAGTTGATATGATACAAAGTGTAGTTAAATGTATTAAATGTAATGAGTAGCACGTAAAACAGTCGTTTCAATATTTTTAAGAAATGAACTTAGTGACAGTGATGAAACGGTGGCATTCGGTAGCATGTTCCATTCGTTTATGGCTCTAAGAAAAAAAGCTTAACTTAAAACACTCATTTCGTACAGACGGACTTGGAATGTAGATGGTGTTGCGGTGCCTTGATGATCCATTGGAACGAATCTCGAAGTAGTCTGAATCATTTATTTCTACTTGATTATGAATAATCTGGGGAAAAAAAAATTTCATGCGGTCATATTTTCTTTTAGATTCAAAAGTTGGGAGCTTTTGCGAGTTCACGTAGTGCAGTTGGGAGAATAAGCACGGCTATATTAGGGAAACCGTCCGAATTTCACGAAAAATACACTAAAAAAAAACAAAAAAAAACAGGGAATCCTAGCGATAACTCCTTGGTTGCGAAACGTTCAATTCCCGTTCGCCATTCACGTAGGTTGGGCGTCCGGGCTGCGGAAAACAAATCGAGACTCGTCGTAATACTCTCGAATGACCTTTTTTACAGAAGCGATTAGAACTGCACACTTCCCAATGTTTATGCCAACATTTGCGTGAAAATCTAATAGTATAATATATCATAGAACAATGTCGCGGGAATGTGCGTGTTCGGGACGCAGGAATATACAACCTCCGTGATCAGTTTAAGCTGTTACATATTTCCGTAGACTACAAAAAAAAAAAAAATTTGTTTTTTTTTTTTAATATAACAAGAAAAACAAATCTTTGGGTGCAACATTTTTGAGTTCCGCGACCAGAGAGAAAATCCTGCTCGACTGCCTAACCGTCTGAACGGGACATGTTTCTCGAGAAGATGATGCTCACCGGCATAGCATGTCTGAAACGATCATATAACATCGAAACATTTTAATTCGCGAATAAAAAGTAAAAGTAACGCGCGTTACTTTTGATCGGTAATGGTAACGCCTTCCTTTTATTTTAAAGAAACCTGGGTCGGTAACGCGTTCTTTTTGTTTCCAAGAAACCGAGTAACGTATTTGGTTACGTTGTTGTTTTCTTTTTTTTTTTCTTTCGGATGGGGGGGGCGTTCTGTTTACAACGCTATATTTATCCGCAGGTTCCGTACGGCGCTATTTAACTCGCAGACGCTTGGCTCGTACGAGCAGCTGTGTATGCGAGGGACCTTGGGAAAAAGAAAAAGAAGCAAAAAAAGCGCCACGTTTTAGTGTTTTGCAACGTTGCCGCGGAACATTGCGGAAGGAGTGAGTAGGCCGGATGTAGGTACGGCTAATGAAGCCGCAGGTAGACTCTGCTCACACGGCGTTTGCTGCAGGCACGATGATGACAAGCATCTTCGAAGCGTGATTTACCTTCGCTTCGAACATGTCCGCGGACAGTTTTTGTGCCATCAATGTGACCGTCGTACAAGAAAGGCCTCAGACAGTGTGTGCACAGACTGTCCTTTGCTTACGATGCATTGGCAGTGCGACCCGGTTTAGGTGAGCCTGTCTTCAACGGGCGTCTGACACGCGTCCGCTCTGCAAGAATCACTCGACCAGGGCAGTACGCCAGCCATTGATAATCTGCTCTATGGAATCCATAGAATATAAACCATTATTATTATTATTATTATTATTATTATTATTATTTATTATTATTATTATTATTATTATTATTATTATTATTATTAGGGGATAGAACTCTCTAGTGCTACTTGATACGCTACACTTCGGAGCAAGGTGGAAAGCAATCGTGATATTTGTGAAAAAAGAAATGAATCGTACTTGCTGATCATTTTGCTGAGATCAAAAATACTCGATTTAAATGGCTGTAGCTAGAAAAGTTATTCTTTGCGATCACGTATGTTTTTCAACGAGACAGATTGATCGAGCGATTCCTCCGATCACTGAAAACATTGCGGAAGAAAGGATTATTGTACATGTAAAGTACAGTTTAATTAACGACTCTTTATATCTATATCCCCGCCGTAGTAGTACAAAAACCGCTTGATGTATTTCCTGTAAAACTAAATTAAAGAAAAAAAAACTTTTTTTTAAATTGCAATGGGACATTACTTTTCTAGATTTCGCTCTCTTTCTTTTGCGTTCTGATTTTGTTGAAAAAGGAAGTTACGTAGCAGACGAACGCAAGTGGAAAGTAGAAATCAAGCTCAGCCCTCGAATTTGCGCAGCACTTCTTTTGCTCGTACTCAGCTCTATACAGGCACGTATCCAAGGGGGCGGCCCATGGGGCCAGGCCCCCCCCCCGAAACCTTCAATTTTGCTGGGACCTCCTCTCCCCCCTCTCCCTCATACAACATTTTGTCATGGGCGGCCCCCCCCCCCCCGAAACAAAATCCTGGCTACGTGCCTGGCTCTATATAAATATTTCTTGTTCGGTGATTCTTTGATTTATATACAAAACAAAGCACATATAAAGCATAAAATAATACACAAACGCAAAACAAACGAAAACACAAAAAAATGTCCGAATTAGTTTTGTGGAAAATGCTTCATTTAAATCAAGATTTAAATCGTGATTTCTATCGTGATACAAATCATTGTTTCCAGTTAGCTGAAGCTTTATCTGAATTTCTAAAATCACAGAAAATGCTTTTCCGCGCTCTAGAAATTTGACTAAAACAGACCGCGCGATACTCGCAGCATAGCTAACTCAGGTGTTCTTGAACTCACGACGTCGTAGTGCGGAGATGGAGCCCCGCGTCAAATGCAAGGTTTTTAAGCATACGCCACTGCGCAAAAAGCGTCTAATAAATTATTCTTTTTACTTTCACCTTGTGCCGAGAAATCGGGTAAGCGAAAGGGAGGGTATAAGACACGCATACTTGGCGGCGACGACGACAGTGACACAGCGCTCGAGGTTTCGGGACGAGTGTCAGCGAAGGAGGAATCGCTGGGAGAGTCTCGGCGGCCCTGGCACGCTTTTTCCTCCGCCGTCCGCCCGTGCCTGGCGTGAGTGAGGGAGGTCTCGCCTGACCTGGTATTTCTGCCAAGCGATGTCCGCGACGCCGTCTTGCCGGAACGAGACAGAAACAACCGAATCCCGTCCTTGTTTCGAATAGAACACTGGGCAATAAACGGGCTGCCAGTTGCGCTCATCAATTTATGTCACCTATTCCAAATCACGGCCTCCGAACATTACAAATAATAAAATAAATGGAGCGTTAAATTCCTAACTTCACTCTCATCGTCACTTCTGACAGCGAGATCCTCATCGTTCTACGGGATCCTCATGCACATCACCATGCTGGTCGGTTGAGGCGTGTGAGACAGGTGTTCCCCCTCTTTCTTTTGTCATCGTGCACTGAAGTTCTGAAGTGAACTGTTCAGAACTTATATGTTAATTTATATGCACGTGGAAGAACGTTTTGTAGCCAATTTGGCGTTACATATAAGTTTTCTTGTTTATCGTGCACGCTTGTGGAGGCCTCGTTAACCCCCGTTCGGTTCAGTCTCTGCCACCGGAGCAGAGATTGGCCGCCGCCATGGCGAGGACGAGACTGTCGGCGCCTTTGGTGCCTCAAGTGCCTCGCTCGGGACCCAACTGGAGGACATTGGCGACGGCGGCGGTGGACGTCCCTGCACCCCCTTCCAGGGGAGCGTCGGTGCCCGAGGGCCTGCACGTGCTGCGGCGGAACCGGACGGCGAGTTCCGGTGGACATCTCCCACCTTGAGGAGAGGAGCTCCCACCTGTCTGGCGCGTTGCTGCCGCGGGAACAATGAGATGAAAGTGGGAAGACGGGACATTGGGAAATGGCTCTCGCGCGAAGAACAGGCAACGACGGACGCGCTCGGTGGTGGCGACTGCGACGTCGGGCGACGGCCCGATGACTTGGTCCGGACCTTACCCTGGACCGGACCCTCGACAAGGACGTCCCCAAGATGTGGTGCGGTCTAGCACAGCGGAGACACAATCGCCAGCTGTAGCAGTGGCGGCGCACCCTCTCCAAGCGGCTTCCTCGAAGACCCTACTCGATCCCGGAGCCCCCAAGCAGAGTGTGACTGTAATAAACCCTTTCTGCCGAGAGTTATGCTTTGCTGTGTCACGTTCATCTGAACTTCTGAAGGAAGGGGGGGGGGGCTTGGACCCGACACGTTTTAGAGTTTCTGAAAAGGTGAATGCAAGTTCGCTGTTTATCGTTTACACCTTAGGGTTTGTAAGAAAAATAAAATACATTAGCTAACGGTGTTGTGTTTGCGAGTGAAACGGACGCCGGCAAGAAAAAGTTGCATCTTCGAAATAATGTTTAAAAAATAAGCATGTGTTGGGCTGACGAGCACAAACTGCACTTTCTTTACAACTTAGGTTCTCCAAATATTTGGTCCGCAAGAGGGACGGCGGATAGGGAAAATTCAGTTACTCATCACCACTTGCAACTTCGAAATTGTCTCCTCTATACAAATACTTTATGTGCAGTAAATATCTTTCCCAATTACTATTTGATATCACGTACATTCAAAATGTGTTCGAGTATTCATCAGGAAGTTAGCACACATTTCCAGGCTCGAATATATGAGAGTTACTTCTAATTGCCTTTTCGTTAATTTAATGCGAACGGGCGAAACTAATACCGCTTATTCCCAAGACGTAGCAACAACAAACAAGCAGCACGAAAGGGAAAAATGAATCTATCTCTACTCCGTCCTCCATGTTGAACATAAAATAGTGACGTTTGAAATATTACTCTGTCAACCACCCTAGACCCAAGTTCAATATTCGCATGTATTCTTTTATCGAGTTATGTTGGAATATGTTATGTGGGTTTATATTGCGTCAAACTCAAACTCGTCTTCCTATAGCTTTTTTTTTCCTGGGAATTTCGGAGACCAGCACGCGGGGGCCAGTAAAAGCCAACTAGGGGAAGAACCTTATAAGTGCCGCCGGAGCAACGCCCACGCGAAGCGCACAAAAGAGCCGCGGTGGCGAAATCGGAACTGATGTTGCAAGGCGACCACGATAGATATGTTGCCACACCCTCGTATCAGACGAACGATTGCAGCACATCCCGTAGCAATGCTTTGTATTCGCTCAACTTCTTTTTTCTTTTTCGGCTGCTTTTAGCATTATCGCGATACTTCCATACGTGAACCTCGTAATTTGTTTTCTTTACTGGAGTTGGGTAACACTTTTCGTGTTCATGTTGACTTTCTCATTGCCCCTGAAGCGAACTAACTCACCAAAGAAGGATCAAAAGTGACCTGTCTGTTTTTCTGTCACTTTTGCTTTTCTAAAAAACCCCCAGTCTCCAGGGTAAACGACGAAATGGTTGACTTCACCAGCTAGCCTGTACTATGACTCTTTTTTCGTTGATCAAAAGTACTTTTTTCTTCTTTAGTGGGGAATTTTGAATGGGGATAACGTTTGAGAAGACATCGGCAGCGCGTACCTGTGTCGTGGCCCGTGAGGGTCTGCCTCGTGACACTGTTTTCCATGCGCTCTACTTTCCATCACGTTCACCGGGAAGTCGGCTGTACACGCGAGGAGCACTCATAAACTCGCGCCTTTTGTAACAGCTGGTCATTCAGTAATTAAAGGTCGCGATGCAGTCTGAACAACTTAGGCGAATTTTTATATATTTAACGCGGTGGCCAAAAAAAAAAAAAATTGGGTTGTGGGGATATTTGCCACCGCGTGTAGTTGGTCAGCCATTTAAAGTTGCGACGAGTCACTCGCTGTAGATGAGCAATTTAGCCAGTGCGGTACAGCCGCTAGCCTGGGGTCTTTAACGTGCACCACGCAGTAGTGATACACGACCGCACGCCGGTACGATGCTCATCCAGATCGAAACGGGCAGGGTGGGGCTCGAACCCAGGATCCTGAGTTCTGCAGCGCGAGCTTTCGCTCCACGCGCGTCGAGCTGGGTGTGCGCTTTAGCCCACTCGGCCACCGATTCCCCCGCGGTGGCCAAGGCAAGCATGAACAGTGCTTCACTGAGTATGCGCATAAATAAGACGAGAGTAAATTTCGTAAGTAGTCACAACAATAGCAACAGCGTTCTAGGTGAAAGACACCAAGTGCTACACATCTACACTTATTAATTGCTGGCTGTGACAGGAATACAACGAACAATAAATTATACGTAATTGTCAATAAAGAATAAAAAAAGAAAAACGCAGGCAAGCTGGGGATTGACATTCATAGTTTTCCGGTTCACTGATTGTTTTAAATTAATATTAAAACCAACACCAGTATTTTTTTTTCTCCTTGGTATGGCAACCCGCTGACGTCGCAAAGGCAGGATTTCGTGACTGCTTCATGTTATATTTCATTCATTGATGGTACAAGGGAAATACGATCATTTATTGAAAGCTCTTCTTTTTTCCAGTTTGTGGTAGTATTATGTTTGTTGTGTTCTTTACGCACATGTCCAGTGGTAGTATTGTCGCGAAGTTGTGGTGGCGCGCGTGCTTAGTTTAACTTTGCTTTATGTTTTTACTTTCTTCGCGGCTTCGGGAGTGTCTTTCGGCCGATGCCGGAGTTGAGAGGCACCCCAAATGGGTTGCGTGCGACTGGGAACGTGAGCGCTGTCACGGTACACTTGCATAGAGCCCCGCTCGGGGTGTCGAGCGACACGGTCCGCGTCTTTCTTTGACATGTTTACGGCCCCCTGGTCCACGGACCGTCCTGCCTGAGGCTCTAGCCGTCGACCGAAAACGGGCCAGGTTCGGGGAATTTGGAAATGGTTTCCACGTGTTGAGTAAGGTTTGCTTCTGGTGTCTTGAAGATTTGTTTTGTTTTTATGTACTTGGCGTACTTTTCCTTCATCACTGACTGCTTAGTGCCTGCTGAATTTCGTTCGAATGTGTTTTCTCTTGGGTATGCTGTTGTTCTTGGGATGTTCATGATTGCTCTTTGCAAGACTCGGAGCCATGGCTCCGAGTCTTTTGATTGGTGCTAACGTTCTGGGATTGGCTTGCGGTGGCTCCAGAATGCTGCCAAACTCAATATAAGCAGCTGCTAGAAGCCCGCAGTGAACTTTAGATAGCACGAATCCCATCTGGGTGGGTCTACAGGAGTATATATCTCTTCCTTTCCGAACGCTTTCTCTCTCCCGCAGAGGACTTGGCTCCTGGATACCAGGCCTTGACCATCACCTTGCCTCTGGAGGACAGGCTGCACGGCTGACCCCCTTTCGGCTGTGGAGTCTTCCACCCGCTGACTCGCAAACTTGGGAATCGTTATGACTGTCGAGGAGTTTAAACTCGCCCGCCTTTGTGTACTCCTGTTTGTCCAGTTCGGGTGTGGTCCAGTGATTTCTGCAACTCCCCTACGGGGTGTACTCGCTCCCTTGTTTTCCTGAAGGCACCGCCTTAATTCACAACGACTCCTCTATTCTTAATGCCGCCCCCCCCTCCTTAAAGCCCCCCCCCCCCGCCCTAGAAACTTAGACCCCCCCCCCCCCCCTTCCTAATTTCAATTCCTGGGGGAACCCCTGGTGTGGTCGGGCACCCCTTCAGGGTGTGGTCGAGGAGGACGGCATGGGGAAGTCGCTGGAGGTTAGGAGTATTTTCCCACAAAAGTTTATTCTCGAATGATATGTAATGCAAAGGATGTTGTAAAATATTTTTTGTATATATATATATGTAGTCAAAATAAGTAGCTGTATACTGATATCAGCAGCTTCATGGAAGTACGAAGTAAGAAGAACGTTCCAGTTTTGTTCGTTACAGTATACACCATTGCTAATATTTACAAGTCCTCAGCCCAGCGTTCGATCTCCTCAGCCCAGCACGCGCATGTTCGTCGCTTCGGTGTGTGAGCAAATCACGCCGCCACACTGGAAAGGAAACATACAGATGTTTTCTGTTTCCTGTCGTTTTCAGTCACGTGGGTTCCGTATCTGGTTTGCGGGACGAAACAACGATAAAGTATTTCAACCTGGAATATGCGAGAAAACATAGGTGAAGCAAAACAAAAATGTGTGACAATCACGCATTTCCGTAAACACCTTCCAGCGGCGAGGAGAGATCAAAATGATGTTTTCCCGCATACCGAAAGTGACGACATTCAACATGGCTGCGCCCTTGTGGAAAAGATGTATACCGGTCAGGAGTCCTATTTTTTATTTTGGAAAATGCAATTCGAACATTGCACGCAATCTTCGAATTGCATTTTGAGGCAGCTGACTTTTCTGCGAATTCCGAGTTGAAAAAAATTTAAATGTCCAAAATATATATATATATTTTTTTGCGGTGTGTTTAGAATTGTTTACTTTGCGGTATTTTCCGGGCTATAGTCCGCGGACTATCCACGTTAAAAAGTTGAAAATTTTGGCAGTGCGGACTATCTACGCGTGAGGATTATACAGGAATTTCGTTTTTCAATATCACTGATTATGACGAGACGAGACGGATTTTGTGAATGCAAACGTATGTTAATGATGATTTATGTATATTATAGGCTTGTTTGTGAGTTAAGAAAGTAGACATTTGTCAATGGGCGCCGTCCATAAGTAGATTTTTGTGTCAACTAAGCACCAGGTGCGGACTAAGCAAAAACTTCAATTTTTGGCCCCAAATGTGCTCCTGCGAACTATACACCGGGTGCGGACTATAGTCCGGAAAAATACGTTACTAAATCATTATATTTTTTTGCGTGTAGGTGTTTTTTAGTTGTAAAAAATATCGCGCGACATCTTATTCTTATTTTTTATGATTTCTATGCTATTTCTCGACCTTATCAAAGTTCGGTTAACCTTCAGACAGAGCGCATCTATTGTTTTCTAGCACCCCCGGGCATCACACGATCGGTTGCGGCGACGCGAGAGGCGGTCCGCGGAGGCGTCCTTGGCGGCACCCGTCAAGGCCCTCGTTCTTCGACCGAAACAGCGGAAATAACGAGGAGGAAGTGACGGCACCCGAACGCACAGCCATCGCCGCCGAACGACCGAACGGGGCCCAGCAGCTGACGGCAGAGCCGCGGAGTCGAGAGATTCGAACCAAAGGACGTCGCGAAATGTTGTCGGATTTGAGGTTCGACGGGTTCGGCACGAACCTTCGAACATTTGGGCGCAATTCGTCGGAGTTATGGTGAATTCCACCGGTAGATCCGGAGCGCTTTCCAAAATCCGCGAGGGCGCCGAAATTCCGCTCCGTGGAACCAGCGCTCCAAATGGACGTGCGGGAGATGGACCCTCATTTTTGGAGCGATCGACTCGCCCGAGACGGTCGGCCGTTCGAAATGGCCGCTGCTTCGAACTTTACAAGCCGACCAACGCCTCAGCCGACTGAGCTTTCCGACGACCAGTCACAGCTGTCAGTGTTTAGCAGCAGAAGTAACGCGCGACGCAGGCCGGGCGAAAATATCCGTACCACGAGTTGCTCTCGTTTCTCACGGGAAGCTAAAGTTGCGTATCATATTACTTGGTTTCACCTCATTGCGAGCGAAACCAAAGCTAGAAGCTTTGGTTTCGCTTTTTGCGCATACTGCATCGCACGCACGCTCGAGCAAAGCGCAATGCACAAAGCGTCGATCTCGCGCTTCTATATTCGTTTAGTCCTATGTGGGAGCGAAGGCGAAGCTATAGACGCTTTACACACGCGCTGGATTGAGCGCCATAGCCGACCTTCTCTTGTCTTACCGAGATGCCAAGCCACTGAAACGGACGTTTCCGAGCCTCCCACAGGCCTACGCTGGGGAGAAGGACGTAGTAGCCCCTAAAGTGGCAATAACCTGCCCTGCTGTGGTAAGAATGAAGTGCAGCGAACGGAATAAGAGGAAACAAAAGCTGAAGGGCGGTTATGGCGGCGCCCATGCACAGCTGCCGTAAAGCGTCTATAAGCATGAGAGGATAGCCCGAGTTAAAGCATTAAAGGGATTGTCCGGTCAAATTTTGTATTCGAGAAAACAATTGAATATCATTGTTATTGCCTCGAGACGCATCGTACGCGCAAAATCTGAATTTTATATGCCCCTCTGAATGAGTAATTGAATTTATAGTGCTCCCATCGCTTCCTAGCGTAAACGCGGCTTTCGTTGGCAACATTGAAGCTCTGACGTCACACAACGCAAAGCGAGCATTCCCGTCTCGTCGTTTGCCTGCGAGTGAACGCCGCAGCGTGCTTCGTTTTTGTTGTTGCGCTCGACTTGTTTCGTGGATGGGTGAGGTTTTTGTTGCGCGGTTGGGTGCCACAACCACCGGGCAGCACATGCGAGCCAAGACGTGACGTTCCACACTTTTCCGCGAGACGTGCAGTGACGAGCAAAATGGATCGTCGACGTGCGTAGGGACTGGGTTCCCGTCAAGATCGAGATCCCGCTTATGCAGCAATCATCTCACAGAAGAGAGCTACGAGCTGAGCTCTAAGCGGACAGAAGCCTCGTAAGCTGAGGTGTGATGCTGTGCCAACGATATTCAACTACGTCCACCCACTCCTCGCCCAAATCGGATCAATCGGTTTGATTATGCGGCGAAACCGAAACCAACAGCTAGGCCATTTGGAACGGTGCTAAAAGTTGTATTTAGCACGCGTGCAGCCCGATTCTGTTTGAACCGCGAGTAAAAAATGGAGCGTGGCTACGATTCACCAAGCTCGTCCAAGTCAAGTGACGACATGCATTTGAACGATTCGCCGTTTGCCTTCGACCCGCGGAAATCGCCTCCGAGGGAACGACCAGTAGCCTCATCACCGATCCAGTAGATCCGCCGATATGTGTACCCAGATGCCGCTTCGTGTACCTAAGTGCCGCTTCAGAGGCAAAGAAAAAATCTGCATCCTTTGCTTTGCAAGAGCTCCTAGTTCGATCGGTGGCCGTCGCAGTTGTGTTTGCGCGAAACGGCATACGTTTGCTCGAAGCTTATGGCTGTTTTCGAGTAATATCCTGCTAAAAGGCTTGACTTTTTTTGCACACACTTAGGAACTGCATTAAAAGAAACGTATTTCAGTAGGGTACAGCCTAGGAGACTATATAATTCGAAACAAAATACAAGACATCCGTCGACCAACGCTTGTTATCCCGACCATCCGACAAACCTTTGCGTTTTGTGACGTCACGCAGCAGCTACGGATGTCAGCCATTGACACTGGCGAAATTCGGGGTGCAGTTTCGTACATACGCTCTTGAAAGGTTTAATTAATAAGGGGAGATCATATATCAAAATAAAAATAACGTTTGTCTATATGAAGGCACCCTCGACGTAACGAGCGCCAAAACTTAAGTACTTCCGGTTTCGACCCGGACATTCCCTTTAACTGGATAAGCGCGCGTGCAAAGCGGCAACGTATGAGTGCTCGGCTGGCACGCCTAGCACGCCTTCGCTCGCGCGTAAGATCAAACGAAGTATATCTTTGACTTCGTTCAAACCTAAGGTGAAACGAAGTATATGGCCCATGAATCGCCGAACGCTCCAAGCGCCAGATACCGACCTTTCCGGGCAGTTACGTCGCACAACCTCCAACGCAAACGAAAGCGACGACCGGGACCGCTGCTGAGATGCGGACACAGGGATGGCGAAGGGGAAGGGTTGACGTTGACTTTCTCTTCTCCGCGATTCCGAAAGAAAAGAGAGAAAAAAAAAGGAAGACTGTTTCTGTGTTCGGCCGCTCGCTCTTGTGTGGCGCTAGCAGTCTAGCTTCCCTAGTCCCTGTATCTGGGAAAAGTGGCGCATTCTCTTTCCTTCTCCTCTAAAAACCCTCCTTACCCCACCGCTAACTTCCGGTTTGCGACGGAGGCGCCCTCTGGAATTTCCCAAGCGTCTCGACTTGTGGTGGCGTAGCAACATCTTGGGAAATTCATGACGACCGGAAGTCCAAAACCGAAAGCCAGATGTCACGTGACGACTGGCCAATAGTGTGCGCGGCGGCTAGTTCAAAGAATGGCGCCACTTTTCCCAGAATAGAGGGCTTTAAGCTTTCCCCAGGGGGGGGGAGAAGAGGAAAGGGAACGCGGCTCACCGCGGTGGCGGCCATTAGAAAACGGCTTACGTTGCCAGCATAGGTTTTGCTTTGAAGAAGTTGCTGCCGTATACGGCGGACTGAGCGTTACTTTCTTTTCGTTTGGGAAAGCGAATGTATTGTTGTTTTACATATGTCCGCCTGCATACAAACAACTAAGTTTAATTATATTAATCTTGTTTACTAGGTTCGAAACCCTAAAAACGGGCTTTCGACAACTTATTGCTTCCGTCATTTCGGAGTACACAAGGCAGTTATCTCGCTGATCTGGTTTCGGTTTCGGTGACCGTGAGCCCAGCACAAACCGTGAACGTTCCAGCTCTTCGTCATGACACTGTGTTGCAGAGAGCAGGGTAAAATACAACCACACGGCCCACCGGAGCAAACGCATTGTTATCGCAAATCTTCGCTTGTGATTGCGCCTTTGTAGATCATCTTATCCCCCCCCCCTTTTTAATTATTTTTCTATTAGTTTGGGTGTTGCAGGCCACCCGGTATGGGCCTTCGGCCTATCTGCCGCTCCCCCGTCTCTCCTGAGCCGAAATAAATAAAATGCAGGAGGGACGCGCAAACGACGGGTATAACAAAATCATCTGCGTATTCCGCACACCTCGCAAAAGCACTTCGCCACTCACCTTGCGAAAAGCGCGAAACACGGAGTCCGCACCGTCCTGACTTCCCAGACTTTTACCTGCTTTAGAACAGTTTGTACCTGCTATACTCTGTTTACCTTATGATGTACCGCAGGAAAGGCTACAAGCGCGAGCCCCTTGCTCTAAGGCACATCTCGGCAGCACAAGCTCTCGCGCATTAAGGGCAGCTGCCAATGCTATGAGCTCGCGCTTCTAGCCTTCGCTGCGGTACAACATAAGGCGAAACGGAGTATAGTAGGTATGTGTACTGAAACTTGAAACTAGGGGCAATGCCAGGGAGAAGAGAGACAAAGTTGGGAAAGCTTGCTCGCTCTCCCCAATTTCTGAACACTCAAGTGATTGTACCATATTAAACGCACCAACGCCTCTTCCAAAAACAAAAAGATATGTTCACTACGTAAAAAATGGTCTCAGTTCGTGCGTCTGTGGGCAGGTAGGAAATCTTGCCCAAATTTATTCACACCGCATGATGAGCGCAACAAACTCACGAGATTTACAGGAAATTTAAATATCGGTGGTGACTTAAGTTTCCCTGAAATTCTGTATAACCGGTCGTTTGCAGGACCGAATCATCTACTCGAGCGGTGTGCGTCACTGTGCAAACACGTCGCTGCGGAAACGTAGTCCAACATCGCGAAGCATAAAAACGGCAGATTTAGTACAACAATGCGGAGTCCATTGTTCAAATAAAACGACGTAATATTGTTGAAAACGCCCGCACCTTTTTACTCACGGTATGCGTCGGGAATCTTCGACGTTTTGAAACGGAACGAAGGAAGATTTACTTTTAAAGACGCTCGCCCCAGCTGGACTGGATCAGCTGACGACGACGGAACTGAATCCGTTAAACTCAATGCCACAACAACCAATTTGCGCTCCGGGTTAATGTGGCTTTCTACCTCCAAGCACCGCACACACACCACGAACGTTTCAGCTCTTTGTCGCATCGCCGTGTTGCACCAAACAGAACGAGATCGCCGCAGTCAACGCAGCGCTGTCCTGAACCTTGGCTTATGGTCGCGCACTCGTGGATCCGGCGACTCCCTTCGCTTCCAAAGCACACACGACGATTACGAATGACACTTTCCGTCTTCCGGGAACATCACAGGGGCACTTCTCCGGTCACATCCTCGCTACATGTGTTCGCAAACAGCGGAGCTTCTGGCTTCCCGGCGAAGCGAAACAACGTGCGTTGTTGCTGGCTTCCCGTCGAAGCAAAACAACGTGCGTTGTTGCCAGACTTGCTCCGACCATACAAAAACAACGAAAGCAAACCGGCTCTAGCTTCCAGCGTACATCGGCGTTGCTCCGTTGCCAGATTTTCTCCGTCAGGTTTAGCCTAAAGATGACCTAGAGATGCAGCAACACTGGTACCGAGTTTTCTCATGGCGGCCAGCATGGAGAGCCGTAAATTCTGAGGAGGTTGCATGGGAAGCGGCGGCACTCCTCCCCCCCCCCCCTGAGCTTCCCTCCGCTCCCGATTCCCCGCCCCTCCTCTCCTACTTTCGGCGGCCACTTTTTTTCGCGACGTGCCAGGCTTTCTCCGTATAGAGGAGGCTATGCATCAGTAAAACGAACCAGCGCCCTTACAAAACGAAAAAGAAACTGGTGTTTTTTGTTGAAAGCCTGTTTAAAAAAGTCAGCAGAGGATACAAAATGCCAACAGCATTTTATCTGACTTTCTCTAGCTTTTCTGTTGACTTCCTTTTGAATATTGGCTTACCTTTTAATAAAAACGTCGAGACAATTCTGTCGCCTCTAAGATGATTTTTCTGAAGCATTTCACACAAAAATGAAAGCCGTTTACAACTCCCTGTAACGCCGAATTAGAGCGCAGCTCTTGAGGGGAGGAGGGAAGGCACGGGGGGGGGGGGGGTCACGTGACCTCAGGGAGGGGGGTCACGTGGCCTGGAAGGTCACGTGACCTCGAGGGGGGGGGGCGGAGAAAATTTTCCGCTAAATTTTGCCGGGAAAACTTTCCGCTAGATTTAGCGGGGAAAATTTTGCCGCTAAATTTAGCGGGGAAAATTTTCCGCTAAATTTAGCGGGTAAAAATTTCCGCTAGATTTAGCGGGGAAAATATTCCCTAGATTTAGCGGGGAAAATTTTCCGCTAAATTTAGTAGGGAAAATTCTCCGCTAGATTTGGCGGGAAAATTTACCGCTAAATTTACCGGGAAAATTTTCCGCTAAATTTAGCGGGGAAATTTACCCATCATGCACCGCGCGGTTACGCCGACGGCGACGGCGACGGCGACGCCGCTCAAGCCGGAAACGGGCGCCTAAGAGCTGCGCTCTGAAACTACAGCAGCCTAAAAAGTTCTTCACACCTAAACTATTTATTCATCAAACTTTTAGAGGCTTACTACGGCCTGACACGGCGTTCCAAATTAACTGCCGAGAAAAAAAACAAAAAAACAAAAAAACACCATTTTAGTACTTATTAAGGTTCCAAGTATCTGATCTCCTTCTGGGGAGTCTGTTAAAGGGAAAACAGTGTTTCCAAGTTTGTGGGCTCTACCTCTTACGTAAAAACGCGTTGGTACCACTAAAAATAATTCGGCGCAGTCGCTAAAACGACATCCACAAAAACGGCTCCTGGAAGAAATGTTATCGCTTCTCTGCATAGCACCACTCAGGGCGAAGCGAATCAAGGCAGTTGCTCCACTTTAAAATAGTTATTTTGCTTTTCTTTACTAGCTGACTCGTTCAATAGGGTCAATGAAGTCACTATAGTCATTTACAGAGTGAGAACGGCAGGGCGTTTTTGAACGCCTGGCCTCTAGCGCGCGCCCCATGCAGACACTGTCAACAGGAAGTCCGCAGAAAGAAATCCACGTAAAGTTAATATAAAGTCAGCAGCTTTCCTTTTGACCAGTCTTGTACACGTTACTAAAAAAAGTAATCGATTACAATTACTATTACTCTTGGCTAAAAAGTATTCGATTAGATTACTTGATTACTCGACAGCAAAAGTAATTGGACATTACTTTAAGAAGTAACCGTTACTTTTCCGATTACTTTATTGTGTGAAGACTTACATCTTTAGCGCTCATAACAATGAACTACTTCCAACCTCGAAACCTTTGTTGTCACAAAGACCACGTAGGGGAAATACGGGATCTTGACGTGTATTTGAACTGGCTTTGTTATATTTTGCATCCGCATTAGACATTCTTCGGTTCTGGTTCTCCTATGGGCTGCGAGTAGGTACCGTAAGCAGGATTGTTTTTTTTTTTTTTTGTTGAGGGGGCTAGTTTGAACGAAGGACTTACAAAGCTACATTCTGCTCCCTCAAACTTCGCCCTGAATGGCCTTTGTCACGCACTGGGGCTTTCCTGGGGCTTCCCAAACCCAGTCCCAGCCCGAAAAAAAAAATCGGACATTTTACAGAAACTATACATACAAAGGGTTGACCTCGTTTCCTACAGATCGGCAAAAATCTTTTTTTTTCTGTTCGAAAAAAGAAACAAATTTTATTTTTGTCACTTAGAAAAAAAAGGTGTGTGCGGGGGGGGGGGGGGGGGTCACGTGGAAAAATAGTAACGGTTAGAAGTAATTTTTATTACTTCAAAAAGTAATCAGATTACTCTTGTGATTACTGCCTAATAAAAGTAATCAACTGATTACAAAATTACTCAAAAAGTAATCGATTACAAGTAATTTGATTACTTGTAATGCGTACGGTACAAGTCTGCTTTTGACTCGGGCTGAAGAAAATTATCAGAAAAGTTGCAACACAAAATTAACAAACTTTCTCTTTACCATGTCAATAGGAAGTCAAAGTCAAAGTAATCAGAGTCAACAAGAAGTCAACAGGTTTTCAATAAAAAGTCAAACGTATTTTTTATAGGGGCGGGCTCGCTACACTCTCTGGAAAACGGCAAGTGCTAGACGTTATTTCTAGTTGACTTCTGTGACTTATGTAACCGCGCCTACTTGTATTCAGAGACGGTTGCGGTCTGGTGGGGTTAAAGAAGCGTTCAAGACAGCTTGACGAAACCCCCATTCATAAAGGCGGCGGCGATGAAGAACTTAGCATTGTAATAATAAAGGCAGTTCAAAGAAAACATCTTTTTTTATTTCTTCATGTTTGACTAAAATATAAAATGCGCAGTTCCTCGGCGATGTCGCCATAGATCCCTTATTTTATGCCTTTCTCGATCATGACACCTATTTGAGGGTGATACAGCGATGTCTCGTTAGTATGTACAACTCCGTCCGCCCCCCCCCCCCCCCCCCAAAATAGCGTCCCTAATTTGAGTTCTCCGTAATAACGAGAAAAACTGCGTGTATTTACCCGGTTTGCACTCGGAAATGTTGTCCCTACAGCGGGGCATCCAACGAGACACGATAGTAATACATAGTTTTAAGGTAATAAGTCACACTTACAGGTTGCTTTATTTCGCATTGAAAGGCGATCCCACGTTAATCTTTAGTTCTCACGCATACAGCGAAATTACAACGCCACACTTAACAACAAAGTTGGAAGTAGGAACTCTGACGCGAGACCACGCCGCACGTCTTTCTTTTCCCGAGCAAAGACGACAGCGTCGCTTCGAACGGGGAATTGACGAGCGGGGGCGAGAACTGGAGGGCGCCCGCCGCCCTTCATAAATCAGGGGCTCGGGAAGAGGCGGGAGGCAGCGCCATCTTGCCTCGCCCGTTGTCGCTGCTGCTTCTTGCTGATCGGACGTCGTTTAGCGGGGCAGGGCACGACACATTGCGGCCCCTGAGTGAATCGGACTGCGGGGAAGGAAGCGAGATAGCCCCCGAACCGAAGGGCCGGGAGTGGTGAAGTAACGATCGAGCGACCGAGCCCGCCGACCTGACATGTTGCTATGCGCCGGGGGTCCGGGCAATGGAGCCTCGAGGCAGGGAAGTCGGCCGCGCCAAAAAGTGCTTCGGCAGCCGAAAGAATCCGTTCATAGTTGTTCTGCTTTTCTCTTCGTATATACGTGTTTTGTGTGTGGGTCACGGAATGTGAGGAGATGATGATCGACACCTCAGACTGAAGGGGCAAACTTCACCGATGAGAATCGATATCGTGCAGTGTGCGGCAGTATGGGCTGGACCAGCGCCGGTACGGCCGGGGTGCCATAAAAGCCACGCCCACGCGAAGAAAACCCAAATTCATTACGCCATTAAAGAAAAAGATATATATATATATATATATATATATATATATATATACGAGAGAAAAGCAAAACCCTTGATGAAAACAGCAAAAACGGACGGTTTATTCTTCGACGTTTCGGCCGGAGTCCGGCCTTCCTGACGAGAGCCGGACTCCGGCCGAAACGTCAAAGAATAAACCGTCCGTTGTTGCTGTTTTCATCAAGGGTTTTGCTTTCTTCTCAGTTATACCCACTGCGCACATGCCCTGTGATAACCCTAATATATACATACACATATATATACATATATATATATATATATATATATATATATATATATATATATAATTACGATTATTCGAATTAATAAAACAATATATATATATATATATTGTTTTATTAACTGTCGCAATGTCGCAATCTGTTTCATAGCTCAGAAACCTGGAGGCGACTATAGGTCAGCTCATATCGTTGCCTACTGTGCGTCCAAAGTTGCGCTGGATGTTTGAACCTGGAACACAAAATGAAGGGTTCTGACTTTCTGTTTCTGCTCACCTATACTCGTTCAAATTTACTAAGTAACAATATCTTGACAGGGAAAAAATGAATCGTCTTTTAGGCCACAGTCAGGCTGCTCGTACATAGGGTTCCGTGTTTTCGGTGTTTATTTTTTTCTATCACTTAGTCGCTTTGTTTCTGTGTAAATTGGTTGAGTTATAACAATTTGCTCACAAAGAATATATATATATATATATATATATATATATATATATATATATATATATATATATATATATATATATATATATATATATTAATCTGTGGGAAAAAAATAACCCCGAAATAAAAAGACCCCCAAATATCGAGAAAAAGAAGATGAAAAAGATTGACACCGAAAACACGGAACACTGCAGTGATACTGAAGGCGCGGTGTTCGATCGCTGCAAACGTGGTGACATAATTACCCGCAGACACGCCTCAAGAATGTTCGAAACATGTCTCCAGGCAGCTTTTGTACGAACAATGTTACATCACACGAGGAAGGCCTCGGACAGCGTCTGCACACTGTCTTTGTCTTCAGTCTTTATTTACTTGGCTCTGGAGAGCCACGGCACTGCGGAAAGGCAGCAGCCCGTACCATGGAGGCCCGCGGTGCCGCGTCTAGTGAACATGATAATGTGATGAGTATTACATGCATGATGCATGTCTTTGGTACGACCACGCCTTTAGTGCCAAAGAACAGGGGAAACGTTCGGGGTCGCTCTCCTTTGCCACCTCGACGACCGCCTCAGCGCGGCGTCGCCAAGGCCACGATCAAGGACCCCAATCGACGCCAAGCGCATCGTTCCTTCGAGTGGCCGCAAAAGGGGCTGGATACTCCCTTGCGGCGGAACTTGGCAGAGACTGCGAGTTACGGCCCCGTAAATCAATGCCGAGTCGCGTGGACGGACGGGTCTCCGCGGGAGTGCGCTTCGGTGGTGCGTTGTCACCTGCTTCCCTCCGACGCCACCATTGGCTCACTGGCTCCGCGGCTTTCATTGTTTAGGGTGTTCTGAAAAGACAGAGTGAGAGCCACAGCGGTTTTCCGCCTGCGGCGCCCGCTTCGCCACGCGCGGGCGCTGCGCGACAAGTGCACGCGCGCAAAGTGCACGCGCAGCCAAAGCACGGTGGAAGGCAACGAGCGCGTGCTGCATCCGAATGAGACGCCCTGTTGTTCTCATCCTGCCAACGAGTGTGGCCCCGAAACTTTTCTTCCGCTCGTTGAACCAAGCTCTGCGGGAGTCCGAAAGGCAATTATTTAGAGCTGCAATATTCCCGAGGGCATGCATTCCGTCAGTATTTCTGTAACTCTGTTTTGGGAATGCATCGCTTTGCCTTTTACGCCTCGTTTTTCTCGCGTAAATATATCGTTTTTTTTTCATAATTTGTTTTTTATTTTATTTCTGCAACGTATTTGACTCCCGAGAAGATATTTGAAATTACATTCGCGACAAGCACAAGCCACCAGGGAGTCCAGACCTCACGAATGGATATATCCGAATGACAACGTCAACGCAATCGCTGCTTGCACTGTGGAACTTTGCCAGGAGGCCAACCTTGTCCGCAGAACATGAACTGCAGAATGCCCCCACCGTCCTTCCTCTGCCATACCGTACAGAGCCATCCTCGATTCAATAAATTCATTCATTCAAATTGTAGCGCCATCAAGATTCATATGTACAAACAAATAAAACAGGCAAAAAAAACAAAACTCAACGAGCTGGGTGTGGCCTGTTCAGATATCTCGTGTTTAATAATCTAGCATACGTACATTTTTACAAAAATAACAAAAAAAAGCAGATTACAGGAGTTGGTCCATACTGGCGTGGAAAGGCCAAAATGGTTCAACTGCACGCAGCTGACACAAAAACAACTGCCGCCCGTTTTCAGTGTCGACGAGAGATGTTCATCGTCGGACGTGGTCTCCAAAGAGGAAATGGTCGAATATATGCAGATGAATGAACCGTACTTGATCGAATGAATATATACATATACTGTAAACGACTTAATTTTCGCGGGCTCAAATTTTCGTGAATCGGGCCAAAGCTGAAAATTTGAAATTATTCGCGGGTTCTAATTTTCGGGAATCGAGTGTAGCTTCCGTAGCGTTCACATATTGCCCGAATTGTTCGCGGGAGGTATATTTTCGCAAATTGTAGGCGATTCGCGAAATTCGCGAAAATTAGGTCCTCGCGAAAATTTCGTCGTTTACAGTATATATGTGTTTATATGTTTACAGTATATATGTTTATATATATATATATATATATATATATATATATATATATATATATATATATATATATATATATATATATATATATATATATATATATATATATATATATATATATATATAAACAGACAGCTCTGCATACCATTTTCGGCTGTCTCAGTTCTACGATGCAGCTTAGCAACGTTGTTTATTTATCTCGTTCAGGAAAAGGGAGGGGCGGGACGAAGTTAGTTAGATTCTATTATTTTCGTCCGCGATAAAGACGTGAGGACGGGAAAGGGACGAAGAGGAGAGGAACGCAACGTTAGGGGAACTCCAGTTGCGCGTTTCAGTTACGTCCTTAATCGTTCCCTTCTTTGCATTTATTCGCCCGGTCGGTACGTCGCGATAGCGAGCCATTTAGCCCTCGGGGCGAGTTCGGCGCACGCAAGGCCCTTTCTTTTTTTTCTTTTTCTTATGTACATTTTAATCAAGATTGCCGGCGGGGGGTCGTAGCTTATTCCAAGATATCACCTGTCGTCCTACACACTTAGCGAAACCGAAACAAAAGCGAGGCAAGTCCAGCGAGCCATAATAAAAAGAAAAAAAGAAGGAAAAGTATCAAGTCCTCGGGCGTTCCGGTGGCTTCCTCTCCTTTTACGAGCACAGCGAGGGCGCCCACAGCGCTCGCTCGTAAAGTGCGGGGGAGATTGGACGTGCGGCCGCCGCGCACGCCGCTCGGCCCAACAAAACGCTCTCCTCGTAGCGGACGAGTTCGCGACGTTCGGGGCTTCTCTCAATACCACCCACCCATTTTTGGTTGTTGTTTAAGAATCAAAATTTGAAGACCCGCAGAAAGCTATTTTCTTTTCTCTGCTTTTACTTAGGTTTCCTTTATATTTCCTCGCAGATAAAATGTGTTGGCGAAAAAGACCGCCGATTGTTGCCGGTGGCTGCTTTCTCATAGATGAGAACTCTTAAATCACACTTTGGTTCCTGCTCCGCTACATCTGCAGGAACAAAGGCCGACGGGCTGGGTTTGAGCAACGTCAGAGCGGAAACACATGACCTGAAGATCGAGAGTGCCATCGCGCATGCGCTGTTTTCCAACAAGCACGAATGGAGGATCAGTTACGCCGTTTGTTTTTAAATCTATATTGCGGGCGACGGAACATGAGACGTGAGCAGCTTTCTCGGGGCGGTCATTTGATCATAATCTGTTTTAACCGTGATCGAGTAGCGCGGATTAAATGCGATATTAATTAAATGTGCGTAATATTTGTCCGGAGATTAAAAAAAAAAAAAGAAAGAGCCGGAACAGCATGGCCTTAATTAAAATTACGGCCATGCAATATATAACGTTCGCCTAATTCGCATCATGACGAGCGGAGGCGTTGCTCGTCCATCAACGGGTGACTGCTTCCGCGGCTTTCGGCACTGGAGTAACTGGACGCAATAATTTACCAGCTGCGGACTGGATGGATGCGTGCAGCGAAACCTTTCTAATAGGGCTGCGACTCGCTCCATCTCGCCATAGTTTTTTTGTTTTATTTTTTTGTTTAAATAATAATAAATAATATAAATAATGATAATAGTAATAATGTTTCTTTTTCCATCAAACAAATGATGGAGGGAGACCTAGGGAAAGAGCTGCATTGTGCAGCTTGACGAGTCCCCGGCCCCCTCTAACACAAACAAACAGCAGTAACAGAAGACAAAAAAAACAAAAAAAAAACAAGACACAAAGGTATTCAAAAAGTAATCAGGCAGTAATATTAACGTTTTTCGAAGAAACACATGGTACATATATATATATATTTAGGGTGCGCTTAGCAAAGGATGCATATACAGAAAACATCATACATATATCCATTTAGAAATATACACAGAAAACACAATATTTTATACATCTCAAATCTCTGGAAAATACTACTAAAAACCACACTAGAAAAAAGAAATTCTCGAATATCTATTTTTTTAATGACGTAATAGGATAAATTTTTTTGAACCTAAGAAAATTAAGTAAGTTTGGAAGCGTATTAGATTGCATTTGCTCAGCAAAGGTCGTTCTAAGATTAGGCAACTTCCAGTTTTGTAAACTTCGAGTGGGGTAAGTCGGTTCTCTCGGAGCAAGAGAAGCCAGGTCAATCAGATTAAGATTTTTTGTTTTGTTTTGTTTTTAGTGCTTCAGATTTATAATACGCACAAAAGTGATATTTATATATACTATAAGCATTCACCAAATTTAAACTTTTAAATAGGGGTTCATTAAGGTGGTCGTATGAGACATTGAAAATGTTTCTTAGAATTCTTTTTCTGCAACAAAAGTTTTTTTTTTTAAGTTTGTACCTGTACTATTACCCCAAACTAAGTGGCAGTAGTTTATATGAGAGAGAAATAAAGAGTTTTAGATTAAAAGTTTGATACTTGTTGACAAAAGATGGCGGTGTCGACTCTCGAGACATCAAGCCCACGACACGCGATAGTTTAAGCAAAATATAATTAATATGATCGTCCCCTCGCATTTGATCCGTGAATACAACACCAACAGTCTTAAAGCTAGCGAGGACTTCAATTTTTGTCGAATTTAAAACGATATCACAAGTAAAGGTAACATTCTTGTTTTTCTGGGTGAAATAAAACCGCTTTTGTTTTATTTTCATTGACTATTAGAACATTACAGCTACACCACTTAACCGGTTCTTTAAGAGTTTCATTTGAGGTATTCATTAGTTCATTACAGTTATTACCTGCAAATAGTAAACTAGTATCGTCAGCGTAAATTACATATTTGATATTTTTATTTAAGTTCACGATATCATTGACATATAAGTTAAGCGAAAAGGGACCTAGAATACTTCCTTGGGAACTCAAGATTCAAATGGTTTTATATTAAAAGTATAGCCATTTATACGGCCGTATTGCTTACGTTATGAAAGAGAGTTGATAACTGTCCACGAAAACCATATGTTTCTAGTTTTGTTATTAACCGATTATGATTTAGATCATTGGTTCTCAAATGGGGATCCGCGGAGCCTTTGGGGTCCGCGAAGGCATTCTAGGAGTCCGCAAAGCCCTGCCCATCAGTCAAACCCGGCAATAAAAGTCGTATTTTTTTCAGATAGAGCAGAAATGTTTCAATTTTCGGGCGAGTTTTTTTTGTGTGTGTCAACAACAGAGGTCTACTTCACACTAGCCCTTAGGTATATCCATTTTTATATCATTATTATATTTAACTTATACGTTTTCTCTCCCCTCATCATGAACGGGGTCCTCCATCATCTTCGCCGATCCAAAAAGGGGTCCGCGAAACATCGATGGTTGAGAACCCCAGATTTAAATGATCGAACGCTAATAAGTATTCCAAGGGTCATATTTTTCTGCTCAAAGTTGCCCAAAATATATTCTGTTTGTTCTAAAAGAGCAAGCTCGGCCTCGGTAGACCGGCCTTTACGGAAACTAAACTGCGACTAATTTATTAAACTGTGCTTATCTGAGGACTTTACCGCACGTAAAGCATTGTCGTTCTTGTCATCCTTTGCATAAATTTTTTTAAATGATTAGCCTCTCCATAGTATACAACACAATACGCGGCGTTAACTTCCGTGTACACAGACACTGTAGCTAACCAATTTTGTTTCTGGATTGAGGGGAAAAGGGGGGGGGGTGCATTTAGATTTTTGTTATACCGCAAGAGCTCTCTTCCACCCTCCAGGCAACACGACGAATGACGGCTTGGCATTCCGCCATCGACTCCGGCATTTGTCGCCTCTCGGCGACTTGGCCAGCCACTCGTGCATAATTTGCTGAAGCGTTAGCATTCCCTACCCCTCTTTTGTCCAGCGGAGATTTGCTTCGAGCCATGGATGGGCCACCGGTAGGGAGGACATCACGTAATCTACAAAGTCCTGGATATCCTCGGGAAGCTCCGTCGTTTTGGGTTGTTGAACTGGAGATGTCGAGAGGGCATAGTTGAGGAGGCGTTAAGTCAGGGGTGGCGAAGCTGCGGCTCGCGAGCCGCATGCGGCTCTTCACGTGTTAAAGTGCGGCTCGCGGCCCCCCCCCCCCCCCCCCACCCCCCGCCACCCTCCCGGTCACACAAGCACTTCCCCAAAAAGAAAAAATGGAATGCGTTTAAAATCGAAAGACAGGTAGTGGTTTGGTAGTCTTGTGCTACTGCTACCATACGTACAGTAGGACTGCTTTTGACTCGGATAGATTGAATGTAGTTCCAGTTTCGTTTATTGCTTTAGACAAAAGTTTGCACCCCCCCCCCCCCTGGCGCTCTTGAAAGTTTCGTGGTTTTGTTTGCGGCTCTTAGGCCGGGTCAGCCTGGCCACCCGTGCGTTAAGTTGTCAAGTGCCTTGGATCCAGAACTGGAAAACAGTGGTTTGTAGTCAGTTTCGAGTTGACAACTTCTCCCGACCAGGACGGTCTCGGAATATTTCACGTGCCCAAAGTAAACCAGGGCGAGGTCTTCCTTTTCAATTCGTGCGTCGCGGCACTCGGTGTCAGTGAGGACTCTCGATGCATACGCAACAACCTTGAAGTATCCGTTCTCTTGTTTTTGCCGCAGGACGGCACCCTGGCCGCACGAGGATGCGTCTGCCGTGACCACTGTCTGCTTGTTCGAGTAGTTTATGCACCGAATAGAAAATCGGAAGGCAAGAGGGTGTTCCACTTCTTCGCCAACAAAGCCCTGCTTGGACGACATCATTGACGATAGTGGCTGCGGCACTTCGGCCATATTGCGTACAAATCTTGCTGGATATGTGGCCATACCCATCACTCGGGAGGGATGCCTTGTGGCATCCCTCCCGCGTCGCCCTTGTGCGCCTGCATTCGCCGCGGACCACAGCGCCGACGGCCGCAACGCACAACAGCACGCCGCGGGGACTCGCCGCGGCAGCGACGGACTCGATCCGCTCCAATTGCGCAATGGCTCCTCGTCCTTCACTCCTCCTGTACACTTACTTCCACCGTTCAGTCTACTAGTGCACCAAGATTTGAGAGTGTTCTCAATTGCTAGATTGGGGTCACGTCACTTACGCGCCTCTTTTATGGGCCGCGTTTACAATGCAAGCCGCGAGAAGGAGCCGAAAACGGAAAATACACGTTTAACTCGTATTTTTATCCTGAATTCTCGTGTGTCCTGCTTTTGTGTATGCATGCTTAGAATGCATTATCGGGCGGTAAGGGTTGTCTGGCTTTTCCCTATGTGAAAAGTTTTTGAATTTGCCTATATGAGTTTTGAACGCCAGAGCAACCTTTGCACCCATCATTCATGAGCATGATGTAGTGTGGATCAAATGAATGCTATTTCTTGAAAATCGCAGTCATCACTTGGCTTTACTTTATATTGATCCTCTAAGTGCACAGCTAGTTACTAACCCAGAGTTAGTGCGTAGTTCTTGATTTTCGAGATTGTCATCATTCCTCTAGAACGTAAACTCCCCTGCACAAATGCGCCGATGCTGTGTTCGCAGGAACAGTGCCGAACAGTGTACATTGACACACGAACGACGGTACGAAGCGTTTTTAATGCCTTTAGTTAAAAAGAAAATCGCAGTAACTGAATAATATTGCAGAAGAGTTGTAAGTTGGGCGAGTTGGTATGATTTTCGTCTGCGTGATTCAGAAATGTTCCAAGCTGTCTAGTACGCACGAGTTATTATAGTGATATTTGCTTTTATAATGAAATACAGACACACGAAAATCGCACTCGCGTTTTTTTTCTTTTCTTTTTTATAAATGCATTACCAGAAATTAATTTCAGACTAGTTTTCGTCTGCTTCAACTTCAAACCGCACATAATGCCAGTTAAAGCTCTAGATTGGTTCAATCCCCACCCCTGCCCGTATCGATCTGGATGAGGATCGTACAAACGTGCGGTCGCATATCACTACTGCGTGATGCTCGTTCAAGACCCAGCGGTTGTACTCCACTGGCTAAATTGCTCATCTACAGCTGAGAGACAAGTCGCCCGTTGTGGCAGACTAACTTCACGCTGTATAAACATGCACACAAAGCACAATTAAACCTCTCGCGTACATTATAATAACACCATCCTTTCAATAAATTAGCCAAGAACGCGCGCTAATTCAGCGGGAAGCGAGTGAAGGTCGACTGGCCCTCTGTCGACTTACTTTTTATCGGTGGGATCTACAATCTCGAGGAGCGACGCTTTCATCGTTAAGGCTGGTTCAGATACGTGGGACTGCATGCGACCTGAGACCCTTAAACCCGGCTTTTAGTCTCTTCGCTCGTAAGCACTGGGAAGTGTGGGAACAAACCTTTCAAACTGCAATGAAAAGTAAGGGAAAAAAAAGCCTTTTAGTTTTACATGTTTAAAATGATTCGATAGTATATGAGATTTTAAGTATTCCACAGCAAGCGCCGCCACCAAGGCCTGAAGCCAGAACGGTGTTGTGCACGTTCCCCCAAAGCAAGAACAAAAGCTCGGTTCTTCTCACTCTTGGAACGAATTCCCGTTATAAGTTCCAGTGGTTGAAAAGCAAGGCGTTCCCGTTACGTTTCTAAAATTGGAACGGGTCGTTACGTGAACGTTAGATTTGTGTATTTTAATAAAAAAAAAAATAGATAATTCGTAAAAAAAAAAAATGGTAACATCAAAGTACGTGCTGAGTCGTCGCAATCTCGTTTGTTCCAGTTCTTTCGACTATTCCTTGGACACCTTCCCATTCGTTGAAGTCGGAGGCTGAAATTGTCGCCAATAAAAAGCCTAAACGCCTACTAAATATATATAGTTGAATGTAGCGCGTTGGTTTTTTACAACTTGTTACACTGTTCTTGTTACACTTGTACACTGTTACACTTGTTACACTGTTACACTTGTTACACTGTTATACTGTTGTTCCTGCCGTTTCCTCCAAACCGCTACCAGGTCCCGTTGCAGTTCCACCGACGCAAAATGGAACGGCGGCGCTCCTCCGTTTCTCACGAAAGGAACACGTTACAGAAACGTCGTTTCTTGGAACGCCGTTCCGTATACAACACTGCTTTAGAAACACGAGTTTGCTGGGACCCTCGACGAGCAGTCCCAAAAGGTGTGCGAAGCCATCTGCGTGACACTGCGGGGACCGTTTCCTCGGCTCTCTGCAAGGCCGAAACTCGAGAGTGACCCGGAAACTCTGGTCGGCTTCGTCCAAGAGGACCCCTCGGAGGAAGGTCTCCTCGCCCCGGAGGTGCTCGGCGGTCGCCGGGACGAGAGCTTGCCGACGTGCACGCAGGTCGCCGCTCGACTCACCCCGGAGCGTGCTCGTCGGGCGTCCTCCCCGTGGGAACCGGGCAGCTTTTGTCTCCTTCTGGGCGATTTCATTGCTCCGCCTTAACCCTACGGCGTCGTTACCGCCCTCCCCCTCCGCAGCCTTTGTTTAGTTGGCATTCCCCTGCCCCCCTACCGCTCCGTTTCATTCCAGTTGCGACGGCGCAGCGTACCAGTGCCTATGTACTATTCCCTCGGGAGCGGCAATGACCTAGCTTCCATTATCTTTATCTCGAACCATGCCTCTCTTCCGTTTCCACCCCTCGCCCTCTCGCTCTCTCCCGGCGGTGCGACAAAGAAACCGCCCATTTCTGAAGAAAAAAGAAAAAGCGGTTCGCTGCTGTGGTTTTTTGGCGGCTCAGCCTGGCCCTTGCGGAGCGGGCTCGGCAACTTCTGCGGATCGCCGAAGCACCGCCGCGTGTTCCTTCCGGTGGAGAAATGGCGGTCTCTTGGGTCTCCCCGAAAGAAGAGGGGAGGGGGATTCGCCGACGCTGGGAGGGGGGGCGCAGGAAACACTCAAAATTGGGCTCTTGTATCGTGCGAGTTTATCTGTGTTACCGGAGAAGAAGAAGCAGCGTGTGGTCGGTGCTCGCTGCTGTGGAAGCGAAGGCGACGAGTGGCTGCGCCAAAACGAGCGTGCGGAGTTTTCTGGTAGACACACCGATGCTGCGGGGCGGGCCGCGGCCAGTCTGTTCTTTTCACTTATGCCCTGTTGTGGAATGCTGTGGCGCGTGCCTCGCGGGAACTCTTTCTCCGAAAGGCAAGTGTCCTCTTACGCGTTTTATTCGATACCGGTTAGTCACGCCGATAGGCATCTCGTCTTCTGCTTGCCTTTTCTGCAATGTGCATTGGTTCGTGTTTGTAATTGAATTCCTTTCTTCGTTACTAAATGAACTTCTTATTTATAAATGCTTACTCCAAGATACGCTTGCATGCCATCTTGCAGCTTGCTACTCTTTATTTGTCCTCATTGTTTTGTTTTGTTTTTGTAAATTTTGCACTTTCTTTTTTTTGAAAGCGTCTAGATCGATAGAGGTGCTTGATCACTTAGACCACTCGCACATCACACATTAGACTGTGTTTTTCTGCAGACACGATGACAAAATCATCTGCTGACACGTTTCAAGCATGTTCGCGGCATGTTTGCTTCATGTATTATGTATGTTTTCGAACATGTCTGCACACAGGTTTTGTATGACCGGCGTGACCTTCATGTGCAGGGAAGAAACACGCCTCGTGTCTTCAGATCGTCTTTTGCCGGATGTATTAGCGGTCGGACCGTGGCTTTGTGGTTCACTTGTGACACACAAAGATCCTAGTTTCGTAACTTGAGATACAATATGAGTGCAGCCTCTGCTAGAGGTCGAGACGAGTGGATGGAACGCGTGTCGAAGCTCGACTGCCTGCCAAAAGAATAATTGACGCGCTAAGAAACGCGGGACATTTTTTTTCGCGATAGCTACACGCCCGAGTGCTTACATATGCGCGGGCGCCCATTCTGCGAATACCTATAGCTCGGGTTAGCGTCCCAGCGAAGTTTGGAAAGGGCAGAGTCGTAAAATCTCGTTGCCTATCTATTTTGCTGGGGTGCAGGAGGTATAAAATTCACGAACCTTTCTCCCGCAACCGAGATTAAACCTTAAAAATTGTCGGACATTTCCAAAATTCTAAAGCATGCTCATAATGTTTTTGTTTGCTTTTTTTTTTCAGAATAGAGTTTTTACAATGAAGATAAAGACCTGTCCGGGATGCACCCTTTGAATTTCCTCTACCCTGCTAATGTAACAGGGTGTTTTGTCTTGTACAACATATCTTTCGCGCAGGAGTGTACGCAACCTTTTTGTGTCGTGCATCAGAACACAACCTGCGGACTGTGTCGTGCATCAAAACACAACTATCCACTATTTCTTTGTTTTAGGGGTGGATTGGGGGAGGGGGACGCCTAATGGGGAGAGTGCTATGCTCAGATGTACCGATGTTTGTACAGCAAGCTTCGGACGTGTAGCAGCCACAGAACTTTACGCATTTTATGCGGATATGCTATTGAAAGTGAGAACACCAGCCGTGCACACGAGCACATATGCTCTACACTGTTTCGAATACTGTAACTGCCTAAATGCACTCATGAGATGAAAAACATCAGGGTGTCTTGATTACCTTCTTGTCATCTTGTCCATTTCTCCGGGAGGAGACAAGTGCCCTCTGTTGTTCGTAGTACTATCAGCTCGTGGCCAAGCAAGCCTATCTAGAACCGCTGGAGATCAAATTGACACTGCTGTAGGCACACGCCACATTCATGCACGGGTTCGCGCCAAGAAGCACCGGTACGTCTTTCTTTATTTTGTATATATATATTTTTTTTGTTAGTAAAATGTATTAACCCACTTAAGGGTAAGAATATGGACCAGGTGCCACCAGCTCGCCAAGGAAAATGCGTAGAAGGCAGTGAAAATACCATAAAAAGTAAGTGTCATGCATTTCACCGCAAACCGGCAGCCGTCCTGAGCAGCTCCCTGCTCTATCTCTCTCTGAGGTACCAGGTGGCGATAAGCAATCGCTACCTAATTGTCCGGCCAAGTGATCGCAGAGACGATAGACATGCAACGCTATACGCAGCGGCCATTCATCAAAAAATCCGGCTGACCTTCCCCCATGATGTAGTCGAGGCACCTTTTTGTTTCCTTAATTTTCGTGCTATTTTTTTATCAATGCAACCACATCTTCACCCAATAGTAATTTGCCTGTTAAAAAAAAAAAAAAAGAACAAGCATTTGTGCGTTAATTGACTCGGAAATGAATTGAAGAAAGGCTAACACGAGTTTATTAGGCCCTTATTCTCTCACTCCAGTGGAATCTTTCAAGTCGATGACACATCCCCAAGTCGAAGACTGTCCAAGCGCGCACCCCATTCAATTTCGAGGGGTTTCACCGTGTATTTTATTGCATGCGATTCAGTTGGTCGGCTCAATGCGTACAAAATATGCCTGAGAAACCACCCAACTCCCGCGATTGCAGAAGGAGCGAGAAGGGCAACAAATGTAGCAGGTATACGCGACACCGTGGAAAACCCGGTTTCATATTTGGGGCCCTTTACAGGCGATCGATGTGCCGATCTTCTCCGACATGAAACGGCGCCCCCGCGGGCTCTTTCTCCAATAATAGCCCCGCCGTGGCCTTTGTGCGCGCCCCTTCACGATTATACGCTTCGAAACGACGCGCATACGACACAACAGCCTCTTCTTTGCCGGGGAGGACGGGCGGAGTCGTTCCTTTTGATCTCCATTAAAGCGACGAGATTGGATCGGCAGTTCCGGCATGTGCCGACCCTCTTTCTACCGAGGAACGAAAAGTGGCGAAATCAGGGTCGTCGTTTCGAGAACGCGCTTGGGAGAGGGTAGACCATTCTTACTCGAAAGAACTAATCGATAACAATTTCATTACTCTCAATTACAAAAAAAAGTGTTGAGTTAGATTATATTCGGTTACTCTAGAAGAAAAGTAATTATCCGTTACTTATTTATTTTTATTTATTTACGCGAATAACTGCAGCGCCGTGAGGCATTATGCAGGGGGCTACAGGAAACATCATGAAATAATAATTCATATTCTTACAACAGATAGACGGAAACAACAATAAAACATAGCTTTTTAATCGCGAAAACAGATATGCAGTTTATCATAAAAGAGATCATTATCAGTAATAGATACAATTTCTTCCGTAAGTGTGTTGCACTCTCTAATGATTCGAACAAAAGCGGGGAAAAAAAAAGTCCGTATTGTAGCGAAATTCCTCGTTTTTTTTTAATATAATTTTGTCTTGCAGATGCATAATGTGGTTCAAAATTGTAAATACTTCTTTCAATACCAGTTTGTACGTAATGTACATATGCTGTGAAAGAATTTCAATCTCAAGCACTTTCTTCGCTCTTTGAGTAAATCCCAACCTAATCTGTTTTTCATTTTTGTACAACTTGTATAAGGGCTCTAGTCACCTGTAACACAAACCGTCTAATGCCTGGTCTTGAACCCGTTCCAACTTTTGATCAAGGGAACTTTGTGGCGGGTTTCAGATGAGAAAAGCATATTCTAAAATTGGTCGAATAAAAGAAGATTATAATGTTTGTTTTATACACTGCGAGATGTATTTTTTTTAAATTCCTGCAAATAAAATACATTTCACTAGTCTTAGCAAAACTGTTATCCACGTGATCATTCCACTTCAAACTGGACGACAAATGAGAAAGTAACCGTTACTTTTCCGATAACTTTATATTTTGGAGCCACATTTTCTCGACGGTTCGAAAGCGAGTCTGATCGTACTGCTCATTACTGTATAAGAATCGCCGAATTTAAATTATAGTTATTCTTACTCCGCCAATCCTGGTAAACCTTCCCCCTGTCGAAGTCTTGGTTCGAAGATTTATTGGCCTTGCAGAAACAAAGGCCGCCATTAGGAAGGGGCGAGAAAAATATATTAACAATTGCCAGTAATCCTAGTACTTCCAAAGTAATCAGATTACTCTGGTAATTACTTCCCAATGAATGCACTCACACGATTACAAATTTACTTCAAGAAGTGATCGATTAAAAGCAATGTGATTACTTGTAACGTGTACCGCGCACAAGTCTGCGGCAGAGCCACTAATGAATGAGCCGAGTATAGTTCTCCGATTGTCTCGTGAACGCCACCATTTTGTGACTTGTAGTGCAGGGCAGGGAATTGGAGCCTTTTCCAAAGTGTGCATCCTCCAGTAGTCGCTCCGAAGCTGCTATATTTTAGGCACGCGGTTCGAGCGGGCATTCGACGCAGTGCTGTGTTAGCGCTCAGCGTGAACTTAGATGCAATCACGAGTTGACCTAAAATGCTTCACAGCGCAAAGAACACACAAGAACGAAGAAGGAACACACATGGACGAGCGCTCTCTTCGTCCTTGCGTGTCTTTTAATCTTTTAAGTTAACACGAATTATACTAGCTCGAACCAAAATTTTCATGTCAATCGCGCCCATTGCGCAGGAAGTGATGCCCAAAATATGGCGGCCGCCAGTGTTGCTTGATCGAGTTAAGAAAAGGGTTCAGTTGCGATTAAAAAACGCGACATTTAACCGAGCTCTAGATGCGGTGCCGAACCTCAGGCGATATATTTTTTTGCTCTGTCGCGGACTGTTCTAACATTTATGGAGGTCGGGAAAGCGTTTCCTGCGATTTTAGATGAAGCTTCGCATGATTGGCAACCACGATATGTTAAGCACCAAGATTTTTAGGCTAGGTGTTGCAAGCTACCGCACGTTATAAAAGGGTACAAGCATTAGCATCCATATCCATCCATGGCCGGAGTGTCGCTACTCTGAAGCGTCGCTTGTTTATAGCGGCTCTTTTTTGATAGCACGCACTCTGAACTTGGCGTCGTAAATACCGGACAACGCTGTCAAAACTTCGGGCGTCCTCTTATCTACAGAGGGTCAGAAGCGCGAGAGTGCGCGTGCGGCCGAAGCGCTAAATCAAACCACGCGTTGGCGTCAGCACTTAGACGGCGTTGATTACGGCGTATGAAGACTAGGGGCGTGCGAATAGTGGTTCGAATTGGGCAGCACTGCGTCATTCATATACAATCGTAAGTAAACAGCGCGCAAAAACATATACGGACAAGAGGGAAGATGCGAACGACACAAGTGCTGGACTCACAACTATACATTTATTGAGAAAAAACAAAACATAAAAACACCAACATAGTAAACCGTACCATCGCTTCAACACGTGACAAGATGAGCAATTTTTTTTTGTGTAGAAAAACCGATGTTTGGCTGGCACATGCATCTTGCTCCTTTTTGTTATTGCATGCGCTTCCAATAATTCTCGGGTGGTTTTATCTGTTCGCCTCCCGACGATGGTGATGCTGTTGAATTTGGGCTTGCATTTACAAGCAGCGGCAAGTGCAGAGACAAGTGACCCAGGCGGTCGGACGAAGTGACCAGTCATGTTCACGGGCTCGGTCATTATTACATCGGCCCGTTTGGCCGATGCACACTCTAGCGCAGCTTAGTGGGATCCTATATGCCACACCAACCGGCAACATACTTGTTCCTGTGCTTTGCGGCACATTGGATTTTGCCGCCGACCTCTTCCGCAATTTTAGGGCAGGGTTACGCCAACTTTTGAGGTGCCGAAAACACAATGGGAACGTCAAATCACCCGACTACCTTTTTCAGATTGTGCGAGACTTTGTACATGTAAGGGAAAGGGAGCAACTGGCGTCTCGTTGTGTGTTTCTCTTTTTCCTGAAATAACCTTCCTTTAACCTTTTTTTTTCTCTTTAACAACATCTGTGCCCAGGGGCGGATGCGGAATTTCTGGGGGGGGGGGTCGTGGTCAGCGTACAAATTGTTTAGGAACCCCCCCCCCCCTTTCCCCCGTTTCCACGCCTAAATTTTTCACATGCAGTAATCAAGGGGGGTCAGACAACCGACCCCCCCCCCCCCACCATAAACAAAAACGCCCCTGTCTGTGCCTTTGCCAGAATAATTCACGTTGGGAAGCCAGCATCTGTCAGCCGCTGTACCTGCATCTTAAAACTTACTTGAAATTGAATGGTAGCAGGACTTTTCCAGGGCGGCCTGGAGGACACGATGCTCCTTTTACGAGTTTGGAGTGGGCGGAATCATAAGGGAGAAATCACCTCCTTAGTGCCTGGTTGGTACAGTCAACACACGTGCCTTTTTCCAAATTCGAGTATAAGGTTTAAAAATTGGAGGTGTCTCCCATCCTGCAGTTCATGGGTAAACCTTAGCCCCCCAGAATGCTGAGTGAACAGATCCAACACTGCTTTTACAGCCCCGTCCTCAGAGGCACCTTCAGACCTTGTTGTAACCACTAAATAATCGTCAACATATCTAAACACTTCGTTAACAAACTCCTCGTCTAAGTTTTCATTAATTGCCTAATCACATTTGGCCAAGATAATGCCACAAAGTACCGGCACTACACAAGACCCAATGCAAATTCCTTCTTTTTGTACATAGTAACCATCGTCATACATGATATACGTCGACGGCAAATAAAACATCAACAACATCACCATCCTCGGGAGGGGCACAGATAAAACCTCCAGAGAATTATGGGAAGCGCATGCAATAACAAAAGGAGCAAGATGCATCTGTCAGCCAAACATTGTTTTTTATAAACAAAAAACAAATTGCTTATTTTGTCACGTGCTGAAGCGGTAGTGCGGTTTACTTCGTTGGTGTTTTTTCCATAAATGTTCAGTAGTGAGTCCAGCGCTTGTGTCGTTCGCATCTTTCCTCTTGTCCTTAGTCCGTATTCTTTTTTTTTTTTTGCGCGCTGTTTATTTCTTGTATTATGAATCAACTCTCCTACATCGCGACTTTAGTCATTCATATACTCCACAATGCAAAGCAAAGGCAGGACAGCCGCTTTTTCAAACACTGTTGAAGCTAGGGATGACACTGTGCTGTTCGATTCGAACTACTATTGATACAGCCCTAATGAGAAGAAAATATGGATCGGGCTGCAGTTTAGGCAACGTGAAAGGAACAACCCTGGACCAGAAGAGGGATTTTATCCTTAGTCAACCACCCACATTTTCAAATTAGCGGACAAAGTGGGTATATGGAGGATGCTAATGACACTGCAAAGTCAGGCTACCAGGAAACGAGGTGACTGGACTCCCTCTCGTAATGCGGACAATTAATACAGTGCGGTAAAACTTCATTATTTTTTGTTATTTAATTTTTTTGCGAATTACTATCTAGCTTTAGCGTGATACCAATGAAGCGCAAAGTGTTCGACCTTTTTCTTTTTCAATAAAAATGTTCTCTGATTGACAAGCATTTAAGCAACCCATATAGATAATATGTCTATAAGATAACTTATAGCAACTCTCAAACATTATTCCGAGAGAATAAGACCCTAATTGCAACATTTTCTTTTGAACGAAGCATTAAATTAATCGCACCATTCGTTCGGAAGTCAGGCGACTAATATAAGTTAGGAACTTCTCGTATAGGGGATGCGATCCGGCAGCTGACATGCCCTGTCTCACACGCAGCCGGCTCCGCCTTCAGCCAGAGGTTAATTAGCTCATCCCGGCCTCTGGCACTTTGCCTCGTTTTTGCAACTGTCACCCGCTGTTGCATCGTTGTGGCATAAGCAAGAATGCGCCCGTTTTCTTAACACTTTGTTCTTGCTTCGTCACGTTTACTCAAACTTTTAACTGTATGCATTTCTTAGGTTTTTTCCGTGTTATTTTTGTTTTTACGTGAGTGTATTGTTGCTTCGTGGAGCGTGCAATGAGAGACTGCTCCAGCCAAGAGATTAGTGAAACGAGCCGTTTGTCTCCTTCTAGACAAAAGAAGAACCAGAAGGCGGGAAGAAAATGAAAGTAGTATTTCCGGAACCGCTTTCTTTGTCGTTCTTCCCCGGTCGGTAAAATGGTCCGAATGTGTTGTCATTGTTTGCTTGTAGAGGCGCATCGTTTCTTTGGCATTTACAGTTTGTTCGGTTCGTTTGTCAGACAATGCTAAACAAAAGATGCGAGTTGGCCACTGACAGATCTTTCAACTGCTCTACCGAAGCTCTTTTTGTGCGCTATATTCTAACGCGGAAAACGCGGGGTTTCTAACTCCCGCATAATTTCGGTCAAAATACTGACTTGGCGTGCGGACGAGATGAAGCGCTATTTCTTCCTCGGTCAGAGCGGCGTCGCACAAAGGCCACGGGATCTTATTGCGGGGAAGCGGAAACGCAGCGTTCATCACGCCATCCACCACTCTAAATAGGGAGTTTTCGTAGGTCGGTTTCCCTACTCCGCCACGCACTCCGCAACGAAGGCGCCGCTAGTGGGCGTGCGCGCGGCCAGTTGTTCCAACTTGTTCTTGAGTGGGGAGCAAACCAGACCTCACACCCCCCACACCTTAGGGCCGGGTGGCGGTGCTTTTGGTATCCCTTGGGCGCCGCCGGCCAGTGTTTGCCTTGCCCAGTGACGGCTGTTTCAGGGGGGGGGGGGGGGGCACAACACATGCTTTGCCTTCTCAGTCTGAAAAATGGGGAAGCAAGCATTACCCCCTTGGTACGCCCATGCGCGCGGCTGGCTTCGACTGCGGAGTTCCGCCCGGATGTTCTTTGCGGAGAGCGGTGCGGGACGGGAGAAACGATCTACGAAAACTCCCTATTAGGAAGTTTTCGTAGACCGCGTTTCCCGTCCGCTAAGCCCTCCGCAACGAAGAAGCCGCTACTGCGCCTGCGCGCCAATGGCCTTGGCTGCGGAGTTCCAGGTATCGTAGCGGGGTGCGGAGAGGGTTGCGGGACGGCGAAAACGATCTACGTTTCGTGCGTGCTCCCACGCAAGCGATGACCCTCCTTGAACTTTAGGACACTTCACATCTTTCATGTTCTCTTGTTGCGTTTTCCTCGGGAGTTGCTGTGTCGCATTGAAAGAGAAAAAAAAAACAATAAAGCAACAACTCGCGTTTACGTTTGTTCATTACAAGGACATTGTGATCAAATCACCATGAAGTGAGCAATTTGCAAACGCTGACGCAAGTGAACGGAGAAGACACAGTGGATTATGGAAACGGAGCCTCGATGTAAGTTGTAACACTCTTCAAGTAGACGCGTAGTCTTCGAGAAATATAGGTGACAGGGCATCGATTGAACGCCCCACTCACGCGGCAATCCGGCGAGTTTGGGTTGCGTTCTAAGTCGAACACAGGCGACATATACCCGGACGCTACGATGCGACGCAACCAGTCAAGCAGCGGTAAAAGTGCACCGTCACGGAGCACATCGTCTTTGTGTTTTCTATCCCAAGCTAAACCAATCACACACAGCGAACACCCCGTGATCCTGCGCTTGTTTTTCTGCGCGTGCTATTGGTTTAGCCAAACGCGCAAAGACGCCGTGACGATGCGCTTTTGGCGCTGCTTGGTTGACTCCGTCGGATGGCTGCGGTCGGATTTAATGGGAAACAGAGTGGAGACCCAACTGATGGCGAATCAGCGATTTCACGGGGCACCCGTGCAATCTCGAATCGGCGCCTTTCGCCATCGAGAACGAGTGGCGGAAGTTTTCTTGTCACGCGCTGCGGAGGGTTCCTCCGTGCCGGAGCAGACTGTCCACTCGTCATGATCCGTAGTCCTCCTCCCGCGACGCACCTTTCCGTGTTTCCTCTATTTGGGGAAGGAACGAGACGAGCGTGACGGTGACCGAGGAAGGAGCGGGCGCGCGCGTCGGCACGGCACGGACGCCCTGCAGGGCCGGATATTCTCCGTCGGTGCTCTCGAGATAGGTAAGTGTGCGAGCATCTCGAGGGCCCCTCTATCTCGAGCAAGCCGTGCGGAGAAACGCACTCGAGGAGGCGCCCTATCGCTGCACTTCGCCGCCCGCCAGGCCCCGCACAAAGCGCCTCTCGAGGAGGCGAACCTGCTGTTGGCGGCGGCCACCGTGCACCGACCGCCGTCTGTGCGTCCTTGCGCCTGCAGCGGCGTGTATACATGCTACCATAGACCATTTCACTCTAGTCACGGACAGTTAAAGAAGCGCGGGGCGTAGCTTTCCGACTTGGGCCAATTAACCGCGGGAATTAATTTTCATACACGCGCTCGGTAAAAGAAGAAAAAAAAGAAAAGAGGTAAACAAATTGCAGGTCGGAGTACCCCTCAACTGCCGCACCGTCTTTCGAGTGACGACACTAAGAGCACTACCTGGGTACTAAGAGCACTACCAGCATCGCCGAAGTGCACGGCGAGCGATCGAGACAAAAGACGGTTCATCTGGTTCACCACGGGACTGAAGACCAGTAATTCCCCGCATTCCCGGTGGCGGCGGGACACCTTAACTCAACAAAAACCGCGATTTTTTTTTTTTTGCGATGACAAAACGGATTTGCAGCAATTCGGGGGATAGTGGCGCGTTTTCTCTCACTTGTGCCAAGATAAACGATATAAAAAAAAATATATCATTAAACGCTGAAGTTGTCGCGTGGCTCTTTTAATACGTGCACATTTTGGCTTCTTGGATCGTTCTTCGCAGTTCTCATCGGCTACTACTGCGATCTCATTGGCTGTGGAGCAGGCACCTAGCCAGAATGTACTTGCTTTCGAAGGGGGCACTCCTCGAAACGCATAGTCACGAAGCTCCAAGAACAACACCATGCGAGGAGTGTTTTAAAAAGCTAGAATCTTGTCTTGTGCGCAGCTAGCCCCTCTCTCACTCTAAGAGATGCCTGCAGCGTCTATTACTCCGCAAAACACTCAAAGAGCCAATCTCTGCGATCTATGAAATCAGCTCAGCGAATGATGAGGCGGAACATCTGTTTAGACCTCAAAATTAGGTCTGCGCTGTGGCATTACGCAATGCAAGCATGGCGCTTTGCACTGCGTAATGCCACAGGGCAGATTTCATTTCTAGGTCTAAACTAATGTTCCGCCTCATCATTCGCTGAGCTGATTTCCTAGATTGCAGGGATTAGCTCTTCGAGTGTTTTGCGGGTAAGTAGACGCGCAGGCATTTTTTAGAGTGCTTCACGTAGCTTGCGTTTGGCATTATTATTTCCCATTTTTATCGCCGGGGGCTGGGTTTCGGACATTGGCCTATACGTCAGACGCCGCGAATGCGTCTACGGCCAAGTGATTCGGCAGTGTCCGCCTCCGTGATAACCAGTCGAAAGGTTTACGTGATTTGTACAACACCGAGCTCAGAGCACAGCCGATGCTACGAGCTTCGGGCCTAATCGAGCAACGCTAAAAGCGCATTGTCTCCGCATCGACGAAGGGAATTTATTGCCCTCCGACTTCGTGCGTGTTCCGAGCGTTGACTGTTTTCAATCAACTCCTCGAAGCTTCATCTAAGACTCTTCGGCTTGGGTGGCAAATATCAGTCTGCAGTATTTCATTAAAAAAAAAAATGTTGTTTATGTATTTTGAGTAAATTGCTCCGCCTCGTCTTGGTTTTGAGCGAAGAGAACAAAACCACTGAAGTATCTTTAGGTTGTGTCGTGAGCGAAGCCCGCAACGGAACTGTTCAAAGCGCAAAACGACTTTTTTTTTTTATACTTCTTGCGATATTTTTTTGATAATCTCTCATTCTCTATGATTTTCCCCAGCTTATGCTTAGAAGATATAGGCGAAGCAGGCACGTAGCCAGGGGGGCGGGGGGCGCCCTCCTCCCCCAAAAAGACTTTGCTGGAACCTCCTCTCCCCCTCCCCCTCTTACAGCATTTTAGCTTGGGCGCCCCCCCCCCCCTCCCCCGAAATAAAATCCTGGCTACGTGCCTGAGGCGAAGTATTGTCGCTTTTGATGGAATATATATTTATAACAGTATCACAACCATGCAATTGCACGTCGGCCTGAATGTTAGCCAATGCTACGAATTGCTTTGCAAAAAGGATGAAAAAAAAAAAGATTAAGATATTCCGTCCCATCAAAAGCAGTCGAATCCACTCCCTTTCCCCTTCTCTCGTCGGCTGAATAAGTGGAATAACACTCGGTGTGCGCAACGTGTTTATTTTGGCTTCTGTACGGGCCATTTCAAGTGTAATTTACACCTCGTGCTATTTCGGATTTATCTTTCCCGCACAGCGGTCATTTCAAGAATAAAAGGAAAGCAACAAAAATTACAAAGAGGAGACCTTTTTCATTTGTGAGCTCTTTACGAGACGGATGTTCCGCCTCATCATTCGCTGAGCTGATTTCCAAGATCGCAGAGATTGACTCTTTGAGTGTTTTGCGGGTAAGTAGACGCGCAGGCATTTCTCAGAGTGTAATCGTTGGTCAGAAGAGCTGTCAATTATCGCGCTTTTAAGGACATTGAAACAATTTCGGCCAATGAGGTGCCCTTATTCTCACCTTATTCTTACCAATGAATTATCAAAAACTCTAATAAACGGCTCTGCTTCTCCTCGTCCTACGGAGCCCTCATGGTGTCTGTGAAAATTCCAAAGTTATCGATCTTTTTCCGAGGTTATCGATCTTTGGTACCGATTTAAACCGAGAAATCGGCCACGCATGAATGTGATGTTTGTTATTTTAGGGTGCTTGGAGACCATAGAATAAGTTAGGAGCATAAATCGACTACCGGAGGAACTGGTTTATTTCCCCTTTGACGTCACCGTCGCCGGTCCTCCCCGCGTCGCACAGTTTATACCGGGACCGAACTCGACTTGAACAAAGAAAAAAAAGCAGGAGAGCGTGTTGGTTAAACTTCAAAGAACGTTTTACCGTGTATCATTGTGTTAGTAAATAAAAGAAAAATAAATCACCTGATTTATTTTCAGCTTTCGTTTAAATTGAAATCGTTACTCTGACTCCTCCTAATCTTTTGGCGCCCACATTTCCTTTTAAGCTTTAAGTGACCATTATATTGAAATTCTGCAGACTCCATTGCTCGCCTATAAACATCACGTGCCTCAAGCACCTAACTTGCTTTTAATACCTCCCATTTTCAGCAAAACCGCTAAAACTAAAAAAAAAAGTTTGCAACACTTTTTTTTTGTTTATATTGATTCAGTGTTTTCTTTTATTCGGCGAATATAAACGCTTACTAAATATGGTCATTCTCTTTCGATGGTCCCGTAATCATTCTTCCAGCTGTCCGTCCTCTTTGCGCGATCATCTTCAATAAAAGATATTAATTTGAAAAAAAAATCGTGCGTTTCCTGCATTTGACGCATAACGCCCGCGGTATTGCAGATGTCGGTGCCTCCGCTGTTAATTAGCGTGTATGGCTACGGACTGAGCAAGCTCCGAGGAACTGAGAGCGCATAAATTATACTTCCTAAAAAGCTGTCGTTGGCTCGTTACTTCGTAAAAAGCAGAGGACAAATTTATTCGCGCCAACACGAAGGCGCCGGCGTACGCATCTGTGTTTTGCAAAGCATAATGATTACGATCTTATTTAATTATACGGCAAACCAAATATTCGAGGGAAGCAGCCACATGGTGATATAAATAGCAAGAACGATGGTGAATACATTGTACAGCAAACACGCTGATTGAGAGCGCCGCAATCGGGCGTTCCTTCTCCCATCTATTCCATACCGATCGATCTTCTCGAGTTTGAAACTATAGATAAAATATGAGGCGTACCTGTTATTATTTTTTTTCGTGATCTTGCCTCGTGCGTTTTGCCTTTTATTTGGGAAACATGCCCAATTCCAGTTTGACGGATAGATTTGGACATATTTATGTGACTCTTCCAGTCACAGGGGCGGATTTATGAGTCAGGCTTGAGGGGGTTGCGTTGAAGGATGGGACGTCCATAAATGAAAGTCCCTCGGGTGCAGGGGGGGTGGCCGCCCCCTCCGCGCCCTCGCCCCGTTTAAATTTGCTTCGTTCATTAAATTCGTTTTTCAAGTTGTACGGCAGAACTAGTTCGTCAAAAATACACTAAACACAGAGAAAAACAAAAATTAAAAAAAGCTTTTAAGTGTATGTTTCTTTTTTAGACCGGTCGCATGTAATTTGATCATCATTACAGCTACAGGAACTCGGTAGGGCCGGGCAAAACTTCATGATTTCTTTAAGTGCCTGTACGAACGCAGGGAGAAATGAAGAATTCAATTGAATTGAAAATGCGGTACCACTGGCTAATTAGAAACTCCCCAATTATAACAATGGCGACGCACATGAACACAAGTTCGGTTGAGTGGTGAAAAGGTTAAAGAAAAAGGTTGAAAAATAATGATACACAATCGGTACCACCTGGGAGGCACAACCGATTTAAATCCGATGAGCATAAAATAAAAATTAGGTTTAGATGAATCACCAAAATGAAGCTGCAGACGGGAGCGACAGCTCCAGTGTCGTGAGGCAAACTGTTCGGGAGCATCACGCATGGACCGTGCAACGTAATTTCCACCACCGCCACGCCCAACTGAAGCATGTCCAAACAGGATACTTCAAAAGTCGTGAGGCGACACGACTCCGACATAAGTCGTGCAGCAGTTCGCTTCCGTCCGTCTTTTTTTATTTATTTATTTATTTATTTTTTTTTTTTGCTAGGGGAAAGCTTTTTTTTGGTCAAATTTCGCTCGTGTTTTCCGCGGGGGCCTTGATCATGCTGATCACGTGGGTCAGGACAGCCACTCATATGCTCTGTTGGCTGTCGGTCAATCGTTCAAGGCCTCCACTGCTTCTCAGGTCCCGAAAACGGGAAAGGGAAGGGCTTCGTTCGAAATCTTACCCCAACAGATCCGAGCTACTACGGCAGGTTGAGCCACGTGATAACACAGATAGAGCGACCCTGGACGCGGGTAGGTTTTCGAACGCAAAGGTACAAAACTATCACCCTGGGGCTCTAAACTCGTCAAACACAAAGTTGGGGCCGAAGTTCACTGAGCGCACCGATTGAACTATGGCGACGATGACTTTGCGCTTTTGCCGCCAGCGTTTAATCGGAACACGTCCGAGGAGACGAGGGCCCGGCAGAACAGATGGACAACATTGGCAGGTGACACGGGTGACGTCAAGCCTGACGAGCACCGAGGTCCCCGAAAAGCGGAGGAAGCGAGGAGGAAAATCGCCATGTCGGCTCGGTGGTGTTCAAACACGTATCGGATTGCCGGACTGCCGGCAGCTTCAACTTCCACGATTTTTGCAGGAATCGTGTCGACTCGCGATTTCTGAAGTATCCTGTTTGTACAGGCATTGAAGCTTGTTTACAGAAAACTCCCCCCCCCCCCCCCCCCACACACACACACACACACCCACCCACTCCTCAACGCTTTCTTTTCGTCAACGGGTGTTCTGAAATGCATCGAGCAGTCAGTCAGGCACGAACCTAGGAAAAAAAGGAACTAATAACACGTCTCGTTTTGCGCTTCCTGGAACAGGACTGTGTTATCTGAAACAAGCTTTCTGAAAGGCCTCCCGTCGATGCGCCTATATATAGGGCTGACGCCTCGCCGCCCCGCTTGGAAACCGAAAGCAAAATAAACGCGGGCTACCGACCGCACAGGTGCCTGCGTGGACGGAGCGCGTGCAGGCGCGAGTCTTACGCGAAGCACGCATCCGCCGAACCAGGCCGCGCACTGGGCCCGCACACTCCGTCTGGACCGCAGCGGCCGCTAACGAGGCCATCCAAGCCAATCCAGCCCTGCGAACTTATCACGTGACCCCGCACGTCGCCGCTCCCCTGCCGAAGTTCACGGTACGCTCACACGGCCTTGGATTGGCTTTGATGGCTTTAGGTGACGTACGTGGTCCGTCGTAGAAGGTGAAGCGGGGCATAGTATCGGGGCACGACACCTGAAAGCGTTTGGCCGTGTTCGCCTCTCTTGTATGCCGTCATCGAACAATCGAGGGAGCCCGGGGACGAGCGAGCGAGAGCAGCTCGAAATTCCACGAACGTTTGGCGCGAACGAGTCGTGTTTCGCCGCTCGGGGGAATACGCCGAGGCGCGGCGGGGAGAACTAATGACGCGTCCCTTCGCAAATAAAACTTTTACGACGCGCGGTCATGTTTTCGTGATGACTGTACTGGCTGGCTCGAACATAAATCGAGTTCGCTGGAAGCAACGTTTTACAATGGGCCCTATTGACGAGCCCAGCTATGGTTTCTCGCGAACAGCAATCGAAGAACATTTTTACTGGGTATTCAGCCCGCTAATGCCGTGGTCGTTTTTCTTATTGTTATCTTTTATTTGATTTTCACGAAATGCTGCGTGCAGGTGCTTTTGCGTTCCTTTCGTTTTCTTCGGGGTTGTGAAACGATTTTGTTGGGCCTCTCGCGGGGTATTCTCCTGACGCCATACTTGAGGGCGCTGTTTAGAGCGCATGCTCAGAACGAGCTCACATTAATAGGCTGCTAAGACCGGCAATCTTGATGGTGCGAAATGCACGTGACAAAGAACTGTGGAAGTTGCGCGCTCAGCAGCCGCGCACATCAGAGCCCTTTATACTGGGAGAGTTTGGAATTCTTTTGAAGATGCCGACAATTCAGCAACCACAGCTGGAAGTAAGGCAACCAGGACGTGCCACCTTGCCTCCGCCATTTTGTTTATCGAATGTCGAACCCACTCTGGATTAAGCACGCAGGTATGCTGTGCTACGATTTCTTAAAATTATATGAGCTTAAACTTATTCCTTATTTGTGGAAAGCGAATTTTGAATTCTTTGAATATCAGGTCTCAGTAACGATCACCACTAATATTCAGTGCCGTGACGGGCGTCATCTAGGAGAGGCGCTCCGAACCCTTGCGCTCAATTGCCAGATTAATTTTTGTTTGAAAAAAACCTAATTTTGTATTAAAAAAAAAGCTGATTTGTAAGTTATGTTTTAAGGGATAAATAAAGGATGCCCATTGCTTGAATGTAGTGACCAATTGCAGGCATAACAAAATGTCAGAGTACGAGAAATTGTGTTTATAAAACAACTACTAACCGCGCATTTGGACTTGGGCAGGTAAATAGAGTGGCCAAAAGCAAAATCCTCCATTTTGTGTTATCGTAAAGTCCGCTTGTTCAAGCGGGCGACAGGCCCCGCCATCGGCCAAACTCTCCCAGTTTATAGGGCTCTGGCGCACACAACTATGGCCGCCAGTAAATACTCCCTATTGGCGAAAAAAATTGGTGTGTGTGTGTGTGTGTGTGTGTGTATGTTTATACGACCTCAACTTAGTTTGCTCAACGGGCGACTTGCCTCTCAGCGGTAGATGAGCAATTTAGCCAGTGCAGTACAACCGCTAGCCTGGGGTCCTTAACGTGCATCACGCAGTAGCGATACACAACCGCACGCCGGTATAATACTAATACAGATCGAAACGGGCAGGGGGGGGGGTTGAACCCAGACCACCTGTTCTGCAGCGAGCTTTCGCTCCACGTGCTCCGAGCCAGTGTGCACTAGCCCACTCGGCCACCGTCCTTACTGAGTTATTTAAAACGATGGTTGAAATGAATCTTGTTTTTCCTCTATTCTTTGCATCTCTTGGATCTGTATTCCACACCTGCAGGTATACACCACGGCCTGCGTAATAAATAAATAAATAAAAGAAGTACGTAAGTAAGTAAGTGCAAGTAAGTAAGTAAGTAAGTTAATTAAGGCTAAGCAAGAATGCAAGCAAGTGACTAAGTAAGCAAGCAAGTAAGCAAAGTAAGCAAGCAAGCAAGAAACCAAGCAAGCAATATGTAAGCAAGCAAGTAAAGGTAAATAAGTAAATGCATAAATAAATGAAAACGTGGTTCTCAAAAGTTTGAACGCTTTTGTCCAGTCCACATGCACGCTGTTCGCTACATCCCCATAAAAAAAGAAAAAAAATGCAACAGCATTGAAATTTTGGTTGTCGAACTAAAGCAACTAGATTGTATTTTGTGTGTCATTATAGTCTGAACACAATACTACTATTTTGTATGTTATACTGTGACATATTTTTTTTATTTGTAAATATTTGATGGATATTGTTTATTTATGCCCCTTGTTCTACCCTTCGTAATTGGACGTGAATGTGCGGACTATTAGGGAGTTTTAGAATAGCGCACGCTTAAACTGCGTACGCAAAGAATAGCGTCGTCGACACTGCGCATGCATGCCGAACGCCAACCACGTTTTGAGTGCGCTATTTTAGCGTACGCTATTTTTCGGAAATTGCGTGTGTACGCAAAGAGTCTTGCGTTTCTCCAAGGTGGATTCGTGATGAGAAATTCGCTAAAGCCAAGATGAGCACAATTAAAAAAAGGCGGCCCCGGGACCACGGCCGCGGCCGCTGTGGCGGCGTCGTGAAGGCGACGTCGGCGGTATCCTCGCGACTGTGATTTTCAATACGAGACAACATTGCACTCTGTTTGGCAACGATCACCGACCGGCAACTTGATGCCCGCGATGCGCGGACATTTCTCGGCGAAGATACGGTGTGCGAAGGTCAGTACACGGGTCTGTCTTGCCGAGGCGATGCAAGCAGACACGACCGGTCGACCGCGATGCCGTCGCGTTCTCATGTTGAAACAAATCTTAAATGTTACTCTGGACCAACAAAACTTGTTTTCTTTTTTCTCAAGTTACAGCATTTCGATGTGTGGAAATAAAAGTAGTGAGTGTATCTTGGTGGCGTTGCAAGCGCGAGATACTAGGGCTTTGTGTCGCGACGCAACTCTCTTAGCGTAGCATGCGGCTCACGCATAGCGCCAAATTTAACCCTAGCGTGCGCTAAAATTGCGTACGTTATTCTAAGACTCTATCGTGTTTGCGCCATTCATTGTTCAAAGGTGCATTTGGGAGTTGAAGTTGTTACTGTCTCCAGTCTCTTTGCGCGTATGCTAAGCATACAGCAGCTGTCGCATCCGACGCACATGTTTTCATGGTTTGTTTGGGTGTTCATTGTAAGCTGCTTCAATTAAGGATGTAATAAATACCGTATTGTATTGTAGTTACAGCACTATGATGGAAGCGGTCGTCGAATACATTATGAGGGGCCTGGAATAGCTCTCAAGATACAACCCATTTCGATCGATCGATGCTGTTTGTTACCGTGCATGAAATCTAATCAGGTTGAAGAAATTCTGAAATCGAAACAAAAGTGAAAATTCGAACCGCGCGTTATTCCTAACGTGGGGAAAACTGTTTTAATTTCACACTATCCTGCTGAGAGCTCATGCTCCACCATTGGATCACACTCCAGCGACACACTTATTATTTCACAAAATAAGCGTAAATTTGTTTCTTATTCAGTCAATTCCTAAATTAGTAAATTTTAAGTTCATGCCTGAACACGGCCGGCCGGTTAGCTGTCGTTCTGGCTCGCAGTAATTAGCATTAAAAAGGTGCCTTTAAATATAATATATATCCACAAAGGCACGAAATGCGCAATTCTAGCAATGCGTCCAATACACTTTTGTTGAGCTGACATAAAGCGAATATACGCTTACGTTAACAGACGATAAAACTAAGCTATCAATACGCGAACAATGAAAAAGAAAAAAAGGAAAGAACCTCCAATTGAACCTACCGAATGATCTACATGGAAATCGTTAATCCGTTCATGGAGACTAGAACGTTTATACGATCGAAATTAAATAAGAGCCCGCGCCGGCGTCAAGATCGAGTTCCTTACAGGGTCCTCGGCGTCGGGACAAACAGAAACTGTCATGCCAGACATGGTCCACGCTCGTCCGAGGCATCTGACCAGCACGCCCATCGAACCGGAAGCGAGGCATGTTCGCGGTCAAGCCCCCCGAATGGGGCACGAAGAAGGCAAGAGCCATGCCCCCTCCCTCCCCCCCTTTTAGCCCCTCGAGGCTCGGGGCAGCCCCCTGATCGGCGTGTTGAAATTGACCGTGCACGAGCCGATCCTGCCGCCGCATCTGCATACTACATTCGCCTCGTTTGTCACCGGCGACAGTATAATGGTTGCGCACGCGTGGTGAGAATTTATTAGCGCCCCCCCCCCCTCCTTGCCTCTCTCCTCTCTCTCTCTCTCTCACGCCTTCTCTCTGTCGTCTTCTCTCTTGCTGACTCGGAGAAGCGGTCAGCCGGGTCCCGAAACAGACCGATCCGAACTGCAGCGCGCGCCTTGTTTTTCCTTTACTTTTTATACATCACTGTGTATTCCGGAAATAGTCACATTCATAAAACATCGTGCGTTTCCCCGTTTCTCCCTCTTCTTTTTTTTTCTTTTTTTTTAATCTGTCTTGGTTCTTGTCGTTTGAACGGCAACATTTCACCGCGTCCCGTCGAAGGCACGCCACACGGTCCAGATCTTGAGCCCACGCGGAAATGGGCCGCGACCGACTTTTTTTCGATGGCTGCTTGGCACGCTGTCTCGCTCCTCGTTCTGTGCCGTTCGCTGATCGCTGCTGTGGGGTCGTTCCGTGCGCATCGACTACTCCCCCTCCAGGAGGCAAAAACGACGTCTCTGCTTTATCGTTCACGCGGTGCCACAACGACTGAGATTTTTGTGTCCTCTTGTCCGTTATTTTATTTCTCCGTGTCCCAGACTAGATTATGACGGCTCCGTCCTTTTCGTTTCTGTTCCAAGTTGTAGTATCTCTCTTGTTTGCGCTAGGCCGATAAGACGGGCATAGTCTACCACGATGATCGTTAATTGGCTTGGAGAACCGTCCGTTGCGAAGTCCATGACGTGATCACACGGACGATTAAAAAAGAAAAAAAAACTGCTTCCTTTGGTGCTTGATAGCACCAGAAATCGGTATTTGCATAAAGTTCCACGGAATAACTGATAGTGATAACAGGGCAGGCACGCCTCTCGAGGATTACAGGGTTGCGCGCTCCAGAGAATTCCTGCGTGTCGTTCACGTGGTCTACAAGTTCGATCTTCAAAAACAAGTTTTGACGTCTTCGAGCGTAAATGGAGTATATAAATAATCCGGCGATTGTTAACTTACTCACGTCGCCGTCGTATAACGTGTAAGTGACTGACCGCAGTTTATGGATAAAACAAATAGAAAAGGAAAAACACGAAGGGGTCGCTAAGTGCTGGATCTCAGCTGCGAGCTCTATATTACATATCGGTGCTTTGCACGTAGTCGAACCTGCCGAACACTTCGGGTCGTTTCGCTATATCAGTCATTATATTTATTGCTATAAAGCTAATTATAGGCCTTTTATTAGTGCCAATCTTCTCGAACGTAACAAATTAATGGCTCTGCTGGAATAAAAAAAAAGTGCCATAATGACAGGGGCTGGGCAGCAAAAGGTGGATCCTTGTCAAATGTTTCCCTAAGCATCATTTATTTTCTCTCTTTCTTTCTGTCTCTCTCTCCACCTGACATTTCAATAATAAAAGAATAATAAAAAAACGGTATACAGACAAAATAGCATTGGATTTCCGGTACAGTGAAAACACGTTGAATTACTACAGCCAAACCCATACAAAAGTACAAAACAGATTTAGTTTTTTTGTTTTTTTTTCGGAAAGTGTTTTATTACGGTGTTTTAATTTTTTGTTGTTGTTGGAGGCACTGCCTATATTCCTGTTTCACGGGACACTTTAACTGTCATCATTACAAATTCCTTTAGCCAATCGGCGAATCAGATCGCGATGTCGACTTTGCTCGTGCCCATCGGCGTGCGTTGTTCGAGCGCTTTTTAAGTGCCCGGGACACAGGGATTCTTCCAGATGAACTTAGCTTTCTTGGTGGTCATTGAATACTTCGGGTAGCTAATATTCAATATATATATATATATATATATATATATATATATATATATATATATATATATATATATATATATACATTTCTTTTTACTTCAGGTTGCGTGCTTGAAAGCAAGTAATAAAAGGTGCCTCTTTTTTAAATTACGTTTACTTTTTATAGGATCATATCACGTTTGAACCTCGTTCTCCAATTTGCCCACAGCGACGGCATTGTTTCCGGAGGCAACAGTATACTATTGAAACTCATGTTCACCAATATATTTTCACGCTGGGTCGTTGGTCGCTCATTACGACGCCCACCGCGTCAAGGCTTGGAAAAGGCGCAGGCGCCGACGACCCTGAAGTCGACTCGGGATTTGAGAGGATACGCCTCCCGCTAAATGAACCGCGCCGGCCACACACTGATTCGGCGCATAATTTGAATCCTCGACTCGTTTCGTATTCATGCGGACAAACGAGACACCTACAAGCTCCGGACGAGACGTCGCTTGAGAAGCCGTGCGCGCGCAAAGCTGACACGTGAAGATAGGCGATGGAAACAAGCCAAGTTGCAACATCGCCAGGGAAGGTCGTTAGATAATATGTTATACCCATCTCCGCAAGTTGCTGAGCGGTTTCTTTCTCTCAGAAATGGCGATAAGTGGTTTCCAAGATGATCTTTCCCGCACAGACTTTTTTTTTTTTTTGCATGGCGAGTTGAACCAACATGTAGAGAGAAAAAGATGGATAATATGTATCTCAATACTGATATTTATATCTTATAGGCTATGCATATCACCGGCCTTTATTCTCTTAATCGCTCCTTCGTGGAGTTTCTGCGTTGCGCCCATATGCTTTGTCAGCGCTCTATTCAACGATTGTATAAAGCGACGAAAAGTGAGGTCCCGCTCTTTGGAACCGGTACTTGAGGTCGAGCTGCACGATAACCACCTTTACACACTTTGATTCAAATATGAAATGCCAATAAAGACGCGCGAAACGCCAAATTAAGTTAAAACAAACAGTTAAGCATGATGACCATCTGGCCCAATTTACAACCCTACTCCGACAAAACAGATTGCGTTCTACAACTTCTACCCGATCCCATGCAATAGATACGCAATTTTACCACGCAGAAAATGGCAATAGTAAGCCTTTGCAAATGTAGAGAATGGCTCATGCATGGCGCAGCACCAATCTTTTCGACTTTTGTTTGTTGATGTTTTCGTATTTTTAAATGAATTTTGGCTACTGCCGGCGTACGGTAACTCTCATTGTCTAAGAAAGAAGAGGGGAAAACGGGGATGTCGTGAGGAGATTAATTTGCGGTAAGACCTAAGTTTGTGTGTCTATGAGGAATTGCGCGAGCAGGGTCTCCTCCTCTTGGTGATCGTTTTATTTCGTTATATCTGTTTGCAACGTTTTTGTTTTTTTTTGTGACTGACTTTTTTTTACATGTGTTTTATTTAGTTTTTAGCTACTTCTCTCCTGACCCCGAGGACGATACAGCGCCTCCTTTTCGCCGTCGGGCCGCAGGAGCTGTGTTTGCCGAATTGTGAGAAATTTAAAAATTTCCGTATTCTTGGGAGAACCTATTTCCGAGAGACAAAGCGAAGTTTGATCCGGACACACGTAAAATATACACGCTCTGCACACGCGCCAAATTGCAGCCGCCATCGCTGACCTTCTCTTGTCTTTCCGAGATACCAAGCCACTGAAGCGGGCTTTGACGAGCCTCCCCATAGGCCAATGCAGGGGAGAAGAACACAGTCGAATCAAAAATGGCAATAAACTCTCCCGCTGTGATAATGATAGAGCAAAGCGATCAGAGTAAGAGGGAACAAAAACTGAAGGTCGGTTGTGACGGCGCCAATGCACAGCTGCTGCAGAGTGTCTATATATATACAAATATACATTTCTTTTTCTTTTTTTGCAGCTTTACAGATTTGTTTAAAAAAGAGCTATGAAAGCTACACTTATCCGGTTTGTGCAGGAGTGCAGGTGAGTTATAGGGCCAGGGGGACATAGTATATTGGGTTAATCGTAACGATCAATCAGCTAATTAGGTAAAATTTGTTCATTCACTTTTTAATTTGGGAAAATAGTCATATCGTACCAATTAGAAACTTGATGAGCGTCCTCCAAAACCCCTAAATCAGTAATTTTTAGAAAGACTTTGAGCACGTGAGAAGCGCAGTGAATCCCGGAGAAAAGCTCACCGGAGGAAAGCTCACCGGAGATAAGCTCACCGGAGAAAAGCTCACCGCAAAACCGGCGAATGCGGAGAAAAGCTCGCCGTTTTTTTCTTCTTCTTTTTATATGGAGGATGTTGGATCATGCGTAACATATGTCAATTTATTATCATTAAAATTTCTCAACTTTGTAAAAAAGAAAATGTAATTTTTTCTATTATTTGTTAAGCTTATTGGGTATATTGCTCCCAAATTTAAAATTGCAGGCCGGTGTTTTCTGGGGTTTACTCTCCAGGCAACGAATGCCTAACTGGAAACTTTATGAACTTGAAGAACAGGAAAAAGTTCGAAAACCTAATAATGTCTGCCTGAAACCTAAAAATCAAAACTGTAAATTACGAAAATTTGAAAGTGTATGCGCAACAACGCAGTGCCTGAAATTCTCTTTGAAGCTTCTGTTAACCTTTAAAAACAGGATAAAGAGTCAGTAGGATATCGAGGTTTCTTTCTTCCACGGACATGCACGTTTTCTAGCCGTTCGTGCTGGTGTTTCCACACGTTGCCTTTGTGGGATAGTGCCCTTCTACGGCGAGCCACCCAGGACCTTCAGAGCTGCACACTGTCACCATTGTAGCTCGTAACCTATATAAGTAGTAGTATTTTGTAAGGTAACGAATTGGGCGAGTTGGTAAGCGTTATACATGATGGAAACCGCTCAAACGACGACGACGACGGAGTGAAGACAACAAACACGACAGGACGAAGCTGCTCTCCCAACTAAAGTTTTGTTAGTGAAATTAACAGAAAGAAAACATTTTAGCCGCCACAGATTACATCAACAAACAAATACTTGTCTATCAGGCATTACACAACCTTTGAAGCTGAAGCGGTTCACACACCGCTATTCATATTAGCTCGCAAAGAACAAACCTCTTTATTTTTACAGAGCTACCGACGGCGCACTGTCAGCTGTCGATAAATTGTTGTCTTTTTTACCGGTGTCCAATGTTCTGATTTTATACATGCGGCTTCATTAATATACAGAATTGGTGTATACTAATTTCTGAGGAATTAGTAAATATGCCCAATAAGCTTCAAGAATATTACAAAAAAAAAGGACATGTTTTCAATGAAGTGACGAATTCGAATTGTATTAAATTACCACGCGTGACGCAGAATCGCTAAGCTAAGGAAAAAAGTTTATAAAATCGGTGAGCTTTTTTCTCGCATCTGCCGGCTTTGCGGTGAGCTTCTCTCCGGTGAGCTTTTCTCCGCCGCCCAAGCGAAGTAGTGCGCTAAAGTTACCACTCGTGGAGCAGGTACAAGGCTGGTGATCTCATAAGGCAAGGAAAAATCGCGCGGGCGCCTTACCGCAACCCCTAGTTGCCTACTCCACGAGTGGTAACGTTAGTGCACTATACTACGCTTCTCACGCGCTCAAAGTCTTTCTGAAAAATGATTGATTTAGTGGTTTTCGATGACGCTCAGCAAGTTTCTTATTGTAATCATATTTCCATTTTCATTAGTTAAGAAGTTAATTAACAACCTTTACTTAATTAGCCAACTGATCATTACAATTAGCCCCCCATTCTGTGTCCCCCTGGCCGTATAAGTTATAACTTACCTTCATAAAGCGCATAAGTGTAGCTCTCACAACTTCTTTGAAACAAACCTGTAAAGCTTAAAAAACACCCCATATATATATATTGTGGCGATGGAAGTGTCATCGCCGCACGTGGCATGGCGCAGCCGACGTGCTTAGTGAGCTCGAAGGTAAAGCCTCAACCTGGCGCGTTTTATTTTTGTTTTTGTTTTTGTTCGTGTAATCGTTTTTTTTTGTTTTTTGTTGTTGTTTTGTGCAAGCCGTATCTCTTGTCTTCCTGACTTAAACACCGTCACAATATATTCTCTACAAAATTTCCCATATTTCACGCCCGTTTAAATTACGTTTCCCGTTGTTCCTATAGGAGTTTCATTTATGGAAAAATTTCCCACGATTCGGCAACACACCGCGGAAGTCCAGTGAACGTATACACGAACTCATCTCTGTGACGTCACGGCGCGGTGGTGGCGCGCCGGTCGCACTTCCGGTCTGGGGCTGTGGGCAGAAGTCCCCATGCCAGACGTGTATTCCTGCGTTGTTTTGAAAGGAATCAGACAAAAACCTGCCTTCTCGTCAAAACGCCGCGACTGGGGCCGTACCAAAAGTGTCGAGAAAGGTTTGAAGGTCAGTTTTTACGTGCTCGGTTCGTCCGAGAATCTGGATATGTGCCGGGAAAAAGGGAAAAAGCAGACGCCGTCGGACAACGATTGCTTGGGCGGGAAGCACTTTGGGTTGAATTCACGGATACTTGCGGTCATCAGATTTATTTGTTTTGTTCCAACATGAACGCCAGAAAACCGTCAAGTTGTGCGGACCACCTGCGGACTACGTTCAGTGCGTCTTCAAGTTCAAACAGCCGCCTGATCGTTCAAACTGTCGTCTGCTCTTTCAAACGTTTCTGCTTGTCGTCTGGTCTCCCAGACGACACCGGCCCGTATTCGCGTCTCCAGCTGGACGCTCGCCCTCCCGCGGCGGAAACGGGAAGCGCTCTAGTGAGGGTCCCCCGGTTCTCCTGCTCAGCGGGCACGGCGGAACTGCGCGCGATCATGGCTCGCGAAATGTCGTTTCCGAATGCAAACAACACTCTTCACTGTCCCAACGTAGTGCTGCAGCCGGTATGGGATTGTACCTTACTGGAGAGTTTTAGTATTGCGCATAGAAGCAAACGCAAGCGGTGTGTGTTTGCGTTCGAGTTGCGCGCCCCACGTTGTGCGTGCGCCTTATAGCCATGCGATATCCAAGACCGCAATTTTCGGCTCCGCGCACGCTCAGGTGGAACACGCAAAGCTAGCGCAAACACACAGCGCTTGCGTTCGCTTCACTAGTGTTTCACCGGCTTCCAACGCCCACGAAACGCGCTGCAGTGAGCAGACGTGCAAGCAGTTAGGCGTTCCTTCGAACTGGAAAGGCTGAGATTGGCAAAAACGACGGAGCGTAAAAATGAAAGCAACTAAATGTCATAAAAATTAATGATTAAAAAAATGTTTTTTTTGTTTTTTGTTTGACTTTTGGGCATTTGGTTTGGAAGGATATTGGCGGTGATTTTGGACGTTTTGCCGATTGTCAAAAGTCGCGACTTTGATAGCAAAATATACTTTACCCACAAATAATGTAATTTTACATGGATTTCTCACATCAGCTAGAACGTTTTAATTGATTTTAGACTATTTTTTATTACTTGGTAATTAAAAATGCTGCAATTGGCACCCGTGGTGATAATAAGCTCACTTTTGATTGTCATATTTGTTCGCGTGTTTGAAATTAGATCATAAGCAACAAATTATATTAGAGCTTGAAAAATTACGTATTAAAATGTCTGAATTTTAATATTATTATTATTATGAATACAAATCGCGGCAATGTATGTCCCCAATAACGCCAAGATCACGAAAATACGCCATTTAAACATAATGGTTTTTCCAGAAAGGTATCATTTTGTTTTCTTTTTAGCATATGAAAAACTCTGACATCGTTATCAAGATAGACAAGCAGTCAAACACTGAATGTAATATAAAGTTTTAAGCGTCACGCGTTGCTATAAAAAACACACACACACTTCAGCTGTCTGACTCGGATTGAGTGTTTGGGTTGTTGCAGTGAGAACAGCGTTTATTAATTTATACATTTTGCGGACATATCGTAAAAATTTGAATTATTTTATTATCTTGTGCTGGGAATAATGTTAAACCAATTAATCATCTAAATACCGAAACACCCATTAAATAGCCCGCAGTTCATTATTTCCCATGACAATTGTCTGAGCGAGAAAAGGCAGTGAGAACGCAAAAATATCAGCACTGACTTTTTCAACAATTACAACAACTACAAATATCAGCCTGGATCAAACATGTATGTTACAAAATAAAGTTTCCGCGAACAACTTCTCTAACTGAATAATTACGATGTGAGACACATCTTGAGTTATGAAAAAATCCGAAATTAAGACCTATATCGAGAAAGTAAATGCAAAAAAGAGGTTAGTTTCGGTTTCGCTCCAGAATTAAAACGGGCATCCTTCCGTAAATATTACGCTAAACACTGTTCTTGTTTTCAGGGTAAAGAGGAGACCTGCGCTCATAACACCCTAGCTTCCTCGTATTACCAGAAATAATTTGTGTCGCTCAGTAAAGCCAGCACACTAGACAGGCTCAACAGCGGCACGCATCCCCGACCCTCACTAAAACCGCCATTTTGGAAAATGAGTGGCGCCACCTATAGTTAGTTGGAGTCGCGAATACACCAACTCATGTTTACAAACAAACCGGAGCGCCCGGAGCGCCCTAGCGGACGCCACCGGCGCCGCGCATGCGCGATGGGGGTGTGGGCAACAAGCTCGCCGTCGCCCATAAACAAACCATTGAAATGCGATGTTATCGGCGTCGGTGTGAGTCCCCCTGCCCTTTATCGCTTTCGAATTGTTGATTTTACGTCTTCCTGACAATGTCTGACTACATGAGCGGCGTCAGCGAAATCAACGAAGCTCGTTACACCGCAAAACTTCGCGTGAATAATCTGACATGCGGCGATTCATTCCGCGTGGACGCCGCAGAATGTACGCTAAAGCCTGATTCACATGATGAGATTTCGCTCGCAATTTTCAGTCGCGACGTCGCTCGGGCTGCAAAAGCGTGAACCGCAGCTGAGATGGTCGACGTCGATACTGAAAATCGCAAGCAGAATCGGACGAAGTGAATCAGGCATAACAAGTCGGTGATGGCCGCTGGTAACAATAATCAACATCTCCTTGTATCTACTGTTTACGTCGAGCCTGCTTACCAACCTTCAAACTTAAGTCTTTTGAGGCCTGCACTTACTTCTTAACGCAAGTACCGGGCCAACATTTGGTCTACGGGCCGGTGTCGTCTAAAAGAGCAGACGACAAGCAGAAGCGTTTGAAAGAGCAGACGACAGTTCGAACGATCAGACGGCCGTTCGAACTTCAAGACGCACTGAACGTAGTCCGCAGGTGGGCCGTACAACTTGAGGGTTTTCCGGCGTTCATGTTGGAACAAAACAAATAAATCTGATGACCACAAGTATCCGTGAATTCAACCCAAAGTGCTTCCCGCCCAAGCAATTGTGGTCCGGCGGCGGCTGGTTTACCACATATCCATGTTCTCGGACGAACCGAGAACATGAAAACTGATCTTCAAACCTTTCTCGACTCTTTTGGCACAGCCCCAGTCGCGGCGGTTTGACGAAAAGGCATGTTTTCGTCAGGTTCCTTTCAAAACAACGCAGGAATACACGCCTCACATGGGGCCTTCCGCCCACAGCCCCAGACCGGAAGTGCGACCGACGCGCCACCACCGCGCCGTGACGTAACAGAGATGAGTTCGTGTGCGGTAAGAAGTGCAGGCCTCAAAGACTAAAATAAAGGTTGGTAAGCAGGCTCTTCGTAAACAGTAGATACATGTGAGATGTTGATTATTGTTACCAGTGGCCATCACCGACTTGTTATGCCTGATTCACTTGGTCCGATTCTGCCTGCGATTTTCAGTATTGACGTCAACCATCTCAGCTACGGTTCACGCTTTGCAGCCCGAGCGACGTCGCGACTGAAAATTGCGAGCGAAATCTCATCGATGTGAATCAGGCTTTAGCGTACATTCTGCGGCGTCCACGCGGAATGAATCGCCGCATGTCACATTATTCACACGAAGTTTCGCGGTGTAACGAGCCTCGTTAATCTCGCTGACGCCGCTCATGTAGTCAGACATTGCCAGGAACACGTAGAATCAACAATTCGATTGCGAAAAAGGGCAGGGGACTCACACTGACGCCGATAACATCGCGTTTCAATGGTTTGTTTATGGGCGACGGCGCGCTTGTTGCCCACACCCCCATCGCGCATGCGCGGCGCCGGTGGCGTCCGCTAGGGCGCTCCGGCGCTCCGGTTTGTTTGTAAACATGAGTTGGTGTATACGCGCGCGTTGACCGAGATTGTCGCGAACGTCAGCAGCAGCATCAGCAGCGGCAACAGCAAGCGACGCAGCTCCGGAGTGTTCTTCGGTGGCGGCCTCTCCGACTCTGCTCCAACTAATTAACCCGGTCGCCGGCGGCAGCTCTTGCACGTTCCCCGGCGACAGGAGTGAACGGAGTTCCGCGCAGGCACGCCGGTCTCTTCGCCTTGGCCCCGAGGAGCGCGGCTTGCTCGTGGGGCGAACCTGCCTCGCGTGGCTAATGCGCTCTCGCACGCACTCCCGCCGCTGCATTCCTAATGGCCACGCAGCGACGTCCGATTGATCGGTGCACCGCTGCACGCCGGCCGGGCGGGAGACTCGCGCGCCAACAGCGGTCCATTGCTGACTCGGCGTCGAGGGATTTTTTCTCGGAGGGGAGCGGTTAACCGCAGCCCGAAATGCTGACCCTGCGTTCAAGTTTCTCTCATCTGATGCAAACGAAGAAACATAAATTAACAGATAAAACCACACACAAAAATTCCGGTTTGTTGTTGTTTTACAGAGCCACAGATCAATACAAAAAGCGAGGTGTGTAGTGGCGAGCGACGTTCGCGAAACTGTCGGCACTGCAGCTAAAGAGGGCAGCTGGGAAGGCAGGTTTAACCTCCGCTAAGCACCTATCAAATATCCGAGGAAACTACCGGTCAAGGCACAAAGCAGTGGAAGCAGCGAGCTCCGAAAGAAACACCATCAGCGAAGCGCGGTTTCGGAGAGCCCCCCCCCCCCCCCCCCCTTTTTTTTTTCCTTTTCCTTCAATAAAGATGTTTACAACAACAGCAACAAATCTCTTCTCCGAAGAAGGAAAAGAAAAAAAGAAAAAAAGAGCAGGTTTGAAAGGGGTTGCTAGGCGCCTTCTTGTATCGAAATATTTGTTAGCTAAACAGTCCCAGCTGGCACACACCATGTCGGCAGTGCATTCATTTGCGTATTTTACGTGCTCACGAGCAGCTGATGCCTCGGCTATGATACACGACAAGGAGACTAGAAGTAGTCAATAAAGTCTACAAAAGGTGGGACAAAAACGCTGCATAAACTATTCCCCAAGAACGTCGTACGTCCAAACGACCATCATTCGAGTAGAAAAAGGCCATTAATAGAAACCGAGAGAGAGAGGTAGGCGTTTATTAAACAATGATGTCAACCAGCGCCTAGTGCTGGTTTGCTACATTGTGAAATGAACGGAAGCGAAAATCATAAAAATAGAAGAGAGAAAGGTAAACAGGAAAAGATAGAGGGAGAAAACACACAAAACCAAAGTACTAATAAACTAAAAAAAAATGTAACGAAAATGTTTCACAGGAAATTGTCCTTGGCCATTGCTGTTCATCTACTCCCCTACAGTTTCTTCTGTAAGCGAGTAGCTGTTAGAAATTTCAGAAGAGCTTTCGTAGCTTTATACCCCTCAGCAGCAGAAATCCATGGACCAAGCAGAGTACGAATGCTTACGTCTTGTTCATTTTGTAGCCTGAGGTCTGTCTTCATAAGCTCCCTTTCACGGCTGTAGTCCTTGCATTCACACAATACATGTTCGATGTTATGTGTGACTCCGCACGAAGCACATTCAGACGACTCAGCTCTACTGATTTTATATAGGTAGCTGTTGGTGTATGCCACATTCAGTCTCAAGCGATGTAGGACCGTCTCGGCTGCCCTTGGTAGTCCTCGTGGTGCCCGAAATTTAAGTTTGGGATCGATATTGTAGAGATAGGAATAATGATGTCGAGGATTTCTCCAAAGAGAAGATGCTATTTCTTGGCCAATATCTCTAATCAAGTTATTTGCATCTGACCTAGATAACGGAATAAACACAGTAATAGCGCTCTCATGAGCGTTTCGAGCGGCTCTGTCGGCGATAACATTTCCGGGTATACCAGAGTGACCAGGAATCCACTGTATAATAAACTGGTGCCCTTTGCATGAAGCTTGGCGAGCTGCTTCGAGAATATCATGTGCAAGTTGCAAGTTAGGGCTACATTTCTTCATCGTAGAGAGGGTCTGTAGAGCAGATTTAGAGTCCACAAAGATAGCCCAAAAACTAGGACTCTCGGCTCCCACGTGTGCAACAGCTGCTCGAATTGCTGCGAGTTCCGACGCAGTTGACGACGTAACGTGGCTCAACCTTGCTTGTATGCATGAGTCCAGTGACGGAATATAGGCTCCCAGGGTTGATGATGCTGACATTGTAGACCCGTCGGTGAAGACATGTCTAAATGAGGCATAAGTTCGGTTTATGTATTCCAGTACTGTCTGCGTAATCACGGGGGCGGGCATTGTTTTCTTCGAAGCGATCCCCGGAATACTCGTTCTGATTTCTAAGTGAGGGTACCTCCATGGTGGATAGCTTGGAATTACCGCAGCTTCAAAAGAAGTGGGGATGTAATCCTCCAAGAGTGTGATAACTTGTGCAAAGCCAGATGATGGTCTCTCTGTTACAATATTTGTGAGCTGATGCTTATATGTACGAGATTTGTGACGAAGATGAGCTCTTAACGTTTCTTGCGTTCTTAAAATGGCAGGTGAAATCGCGTGTGCTTCCGCAAGAGATCCCAAATTAGAAGTGCCTTTCGGCAGCCCTAAACATGTGCGAAGAGCTTGTGCTTGAATGCTCTCGAGTTCTTTTAGAAGAGTGCGTGAGATGTTATGCATAACAGGCAGGCTGTAGCGCAGAAGTCCGAGAAATAAGGCATTATAAAGGGCAAGGAGTGCGGAGACAGAGCATCCCCATTTGGTTCCACTAATCATCCTGATTATATTGATGAAAGAGGAGAGCTTCTTTTTAAGGCGTTTTACATGGGGGCTCCAGGTCAGCTGCCTATCGAGAGTGACACCCAGGAAAGTATGTTTCGTGACATATGGAATTTTCTTTCCGTCTACTTCAATTGGGTATCTGTCCGTGTGTTTTTTTGTGAATGCCATCGCCGCTGACTTGTCCGGTGATATGTGCAGACCTCGGAGGTGTAGGTACCGTGCGGTAATGTTAATGGCTTTCTGTAGTCTTGTTTTGTTGATGTACAGAGATCTACTGCAAGTCCAAAAGCAGATATCATCCGCGTATATAGACACGTGAACGGTTTTTGGGAGAACTTTCAGGAGACCTATAAGAGAAATGCTAAAAAGCATGGGGCTGAGGACGCCTCCTTGTGGTACTCCCCTAGTAATATGATGAAGACCGGTGTTGCCGTCCTGCGTCGATATGTAAACTTCTCTTTCGTTTAGGTAATTGGCTATCCATTTGTATACACGTCCTCCAAATCCAATGGCCTTCATATCTTGAAGAATAGCGTTGTGTTCTACACAATCAAATGCCGATTTTATGTCCACAAAAACAGCTGTTGTTTTTTTATTTACTACCTTCATTTGTTCAATGCTAGTTACTAAGTCAATGACATTGTCAATGCTGCTTCTTCCGCGTCGAAATCCATTCATAGACGAAGGATATAGATCTCTATTTTCTAGATCCCATTCCATACGAGTAAGCAGCATTCGCTCCATTACTTTGCCTATGCAACTTGTTAATGCTATCGGACGGTAAGAGTTAATGTCTAAAGGAGATTTTCCAGGTTTTAAGATCGGTAGAACCCGAGCAATTTTCCATTCCTTCGGTACAGAACCCGTTTCCCACGAGGAGTTAAATATCTGTAGCAGAGCGGTCCTCGCCCCGTCCCCCAAGTGGCGTAAGGCTGAATACCGTACACCATCCGTGCCTGGGGATGACCTAAGGTTAGACCTCTCGAGCGCCATATCAAGTTCCTTTAAGGTAAAATATGCGTCAATAGCCTTGCATACACTTACGGATACATGTCCCTCTTGTGCACTGACTTTGTCATGGGGCCTTGAAGAGCAGGAAGTGATCTTGATACAGAACTCTTCGGCTACGATTGTTTCTGATACTTGGCGACTCAGACTGATGGCGCAGAACGGGTGAATTTGCTGTGGCCTTGCACGTAGGCTTCGCATTATCTGCCATGTTCGATCGAGTGGTTTTCTCGGGTCAAGGTTGGAACTGAGTGACCTCCAGCGTCTTTTGGAAAGTTTGTCCAAGTGTCGTTGAACACGTTTTTGCGCTCGCCTAGAAGCCCGCACATCCTCAACATTTTTAGTCTTCCTTGCCCGGCGTTCTGCCCGTCGACGAATGGCCCGAAGACGCTCATATTCACCATCGACTGCAGTATGAGGTTTTGTCATGTTGACATTTTTTGTCGCATGAGAAGTTGAAGAGGTTATAGCCTCAGCAAGACCTTTTGGCTCGGTTACCTCGATACATGCGGATTCCATTTTAGTTTTAAAGAGATCCCAGTCAGTGTAACAGATTGTGGTACGCCGCTTCGTGCATTGCAATCCTTGAATCGTAGTGTATGTAGGAACATGATCGCTACCGTGTGTTTCAATATCAGCAAACCACGTTGTTTCGGCAGAGAGGGTTGAAGATGCGAATGAAATATCTAAAGGACTACTCAGAGATGCCCCTCTAAAATACGTCGGACTTCCGTCATTGAGTACTACAAGATCATGTTTTAGAGCAAGGTCGAATAATGCGTTCCCTCGAGTGTTATTCTTTTTACTTCCCCATGATGCGTGGTGACTGTTGAAATCGCCCGTCAGAATATGAGGGGATGGGGTTTGCTGTAGGATAGTATCGAGCCTTTGAACGTCGAAGGGTGCTCGAGGGGGTATGTAGCCAGCAATAACCGTGAAGGAAACTTCTGCTTTCCTAATAGTTGCTGCGATATACTCATTTGTAGGGTGTGGCGGGATGTTATGTTGAACAAATGTCAGATCCTTCCGAACGCCGAGTAAAACTCTGCTGAGCTCATTTCCTCTGTAAGAATGGTACAGTTCATATCCTGATAACCTGGTGTTGTGAGACACTCGCGACTCTGAAATCGCAATAACAAGAAATTGATATTTAAATACAAATTGACGAAAGTCCGACAGTCGGTTTCGAAGTCCTCTCGCGTTCCATTGAAGGATGGTGGCTTTACCACGAAGCTTCTCTAACGACACCATAGCTTGATAAGTGGAAGTATTGCATCAATCACAGTTAGTAGTGCTTGGGATAGGGGAGACTCCCATGTACGAAGGATATTACGGATGACATTGATGATTGTTTGAAGCTTGTCTCCAGTAATAGACGGTTGATCTCTGGCTGGTGCCTTTGATTTGTCCTGCCTGGGTGGCCTGTTTTCTTTGACTTCTACATCAGAATTTGAAGCTGAATTGGGGAGTCTGGGAAATTCGTTTTCATTGTTCAAGTCCAAGGTGGAGACTTGGGCGTCTTTTGGCTTCGCATGTGTTTGGACCTGTCTAACGTTTGACTGCTGTGTTGACGAGGAGGGTTGTGGATCTTGAATCCCATCCTGTAGAGGTTGGTGAACTCCCAGATCTTGTTTCGTTTTTGTTCCATCTGTTTTAGGGCGACCTTGGGACATTTTCTCCTTGGATGATAGTAGGGCCACTTTTGCTGTTGTGTACCCAACTTTAGCTTCGCTCTTGTACTGATATATTTTCTTTTCCCTTTGGTACACAGGGCACAGATGGGATGTCGAGTCATGTGCTTTACCGCAATTTGTGCAGAGCAGGTCAGCCGCTTCACACTTCAGGCGGTCGTGTGCTCCTCCACAGCGAGTGCAGCGCACGTCCTTTGTGCAGGCGGTTTGGACATGTCCGAAACGACCGCATTTCCAGCATTGACGTGGTTTCTCTATGTACGGCTGCAACTTGAACCTTGTGTATCCCACGGTGACATATTCTGGTAGTGTGTCCGTGCTGAAGACGACTTTGACAGACTCAGATTTACCCAGTCGAGCAATGGAGATGACGGGTGCAGTGGCACGGACTGCCGATTGTAGCTCGGCTTCGGTAATGTCTACTGGTACCTGGTAGATCACTCCGGC